>VYXC01008883.1:11758-41932 GCA_013397175.1 Platysteira castanea
TTCCAAAAAATACCTGGTTGAAAAAATCCCTGGCAAGAGGGAGAGAGCAGAGGGGTTGTTGGGTTCATTCCCAGCACATCCTGCCAGTGCTGGCAAGGAATCACAGCTGGCATGTCCTTCTGTCCCCCCGTGGCTCTGGGGTACCAGGGCTGCCCAGGGAAGGGGAACCCCCCTGGGTGAGGGAGCTTTCCGGAGATTAGCTTGGGATCGGCGGGTGCCTAATGCTCAGGCAGTGGATGTGATGAGCACAAAGGCAGGATTTCGGTGGGATTAGCCGGGGGAGAGGCGGATGGATGGCTGCCTCTGCGCTGGGGCCACGTGCCAGCTCCGGCTACCATGCCCACTCCTGGGAGCAAGTGTGGGGTGTCTCCCTGGGGGGATCTGATGGAGTGACAGCCAGGCAGCCATCCCCAAGGCTGGAGAGAGGAAGAATGGGCTGTGGCACTGGTGGCTGCAGGAGGGACCGAGGATGGTGGCAAGTGAACTGCAGCCCGCTCCGTGGCCTGACCGTGGTGGCAGCAGCCTCAGGAAGCTGCCGAGGGAGGCTGGAGAATTGGATTTCCTGGAGATGTTGGAGGCCATGCTTGACCACTGGGCATACTTTAGGCACAGTAAATCCCAGTTCCCAAAGGGGGAATGGATTAAATGACCCACCAGCAGCTCCTGGCCTCCTGGAAGTTTCAGAAATATGGTCTGACCTGTGCTGGCATGAGCAATTCCAGGCTGGAAGAGTGAGGGGAGTTGTGAATCTTGTACTGTTTCAGCCCAGAATTGATGGCTTTGGGTTTTAACTCAGTTCCCAGCAGGACCAGGGGTGGGTTCTGTCCTGGTCTCCAGCGGGGACCCCAGCAGTCAGTGACCCACGTTCCCTGGGGTCAGCTTCACCAGCTGTGCTGGTGCTTCATGAAGGCCATGGCAGCTCACCACACCAGGCAGCCATGGGTGTTTGTGCGAGAACAAAAGAATAAACAGTGGAAACTGTGATTAATTAGTGCAGCTAATTAGCAGTGTGCTTGGCCTGGGCTGGAACTTGGTGAGGTGCCAAAATCAGAGAAGCCACAGGAGAAAGTCTGGTTAGAACTGCTTTGGGGAGGGAGCAGGGAAGGGGAGACGATGCTTTCCCAGCACCTCTTTGCACCTTGCCACATGGAGAGGTCAGACTGGGGCCACCATTGCCCTTACACCCTGCAGGTGCTGCTGTTGCTGTCCCCAGCAGCATCTTCCCATTCCCTGGTGGTGCCTGTGCTGAGAGATCGCTTCCCTAGCCACAATCAGCAGCATCAGGAGCTGGGTGTTACACCAGTGCTGCAGGTGTTAATTAATGAGCCCTCGTTAGAGTCGGTGGGGTTGCCTTCTCCATGGAATAGGATCCTGCTTGCTTGCCTTCCCCTACACTGTACAGCCACGTTTTTCTTTGCTCTCCATTTGCAAATTAGCGCAAGGACCACGATCAGCAAACAAATTTGCAGCGAGCTCATGGCAGGCTTGGAGATTTGGAAGAATCCTTGGCAAATATTTGCCAGCCTCCACCGCAAACCTCGTGAATACTTTTCATGACAGAGAGATGCTGAGCTTAGCTGGCAACTTGGGGTAGGACAGCAGACCTCAGGTAGGGGATGGCTGCTGAAAAATACCTGAGCTAAGAGGTGTTTCTTAACTTGCTTCCACCCCTCCTGTCCCATGCCCTCATGCTGTGCAGTGTGGAGATGGGTGGAGATGGGATGGGGTCTGCCGCTGTGTTGGCTGGGGCACATGGGGGTCAGGGCCAGCCCGTGGCCGCGGGACACTGGGACACCGGGCCACCAGCCACCGGGCCACCGGGCACCGGGCCACCAGGCCACTGTGCCCTCAGGTCAGCGCAGCTCCCGCGGGCTGCGGGATGAGGGGGAAGGGGCAAGCACCCCACACCCGCTTTTCCCCTCCGCGGGGCGCGGGGTGGGCGTGGGAAGGGCCCCCGGGGGTCCCCGCGGGCAGGGGTCTGTGTTGGTCTCTGTTGTCGCCAGTGGATGGGTGGGCGGGAGGCGGCGGGGTGTGTTTGGCCCCCGCGGCCCGAAGTTTGGGCCTGGCTGCCGATGGGCCTCCCGGCGCTGCGGGGGATGGCAGGGCCTGCGGGCTCGGGGGCCTCCTGGTGGCGGTGCCGGGGCAGGGGGGCTCTGCTCCATCGTGCCCGACCCCCTCCCCAGCGTTCACCTCCATTGTTATTTTATTGTATTTTCCGTAATACCGTCATTTGGGAGATGTGTAATAGTGCTTTTAATAATTTTTAAGGGTCTGTTTTAATTAGGGGGCTTGGACTAGATGATCTCCAGAGGTCCTTTTCAAACCTATCAATTCTGTGGCTGCAGCCGTAGCAGGATGGCATCATTGCCTTTAAAAGGTGGCTCTGCCTAAATGCCGTTTGCTCAGCGAGGTCTGAAGCAGTGCCCTTTGGAGTAACTGGGAAACATGGCCCCTTTTGAGGACAGGACAGTCTGTTTTTCAAGGTGCCATCACTTTATTATTAATTTGTTAAACACTGACTGCTCCAAACTGTTTGAGACGCAAAAAGAGGATGTGAGTTCTGCCTTGGAGACCTCATCACTAAATAAATGTATTAAATCAAACTCTTGCTGGAGAGGAGAGTGCTGCATATGAAGATGAAGCTGGTTAGAGGATGGGTGGATGTGGATGTACCACCTCCATCAGCAAAGGATATTGCTTCCCTTTCAGTTTTGAATTCAGGAGGAGTGATCATAAATCAGCAGGTCAAGGGCCTGCTTTCTCTTAGCGTTTCCAAGGTGCCAGTGGAACCCCTGCACTTGTGAGCAATGGACAGAGCTGCTCTGGCCTTATGAGACCCCCAGCTGGGCCTGTTGAGCTGGGGGGGGTCCTTCTCTTGCATGTTCATGTTTGTGTGCATCAGTATGGGCCAGGGTGTGCTTGCCCAGGTGAGCTTGTGCCTTCTCTTCCTCCCCACTAGTGATGCTGGAAGCATATAACACCCTCTGGGAACTGCTCCTAAGAATCACCCTGTGCCTGGCAGGAGTCCCTCAGGGGGTGCTGGACCTCTTCAGGTGTCCACTTCTGCTTGGTGTCCAGATCTAAGCAGATGCCACTGGCTTCCTCTCCTTGATGATGGGGAGGAAAGGAAATAAGAGCAATACAGAAAAATATCAATATATTAAGTTCTTCACCTTCCTAACTTTCAGGTCACACTTTCTGTGGGGTTGGGTTTGCTTGGTGTGTGCTTGAGGCCATATGTTTCCAGACTGACATCTTCCGTGCCATCCCACCCACAGCCCCCTGTGCCCAGGAGCCATGAGCCGCCCGCAGAGCTGCCGGAGCAGCCCCCCGGCCGCAGCCCCCCGGCACTCTTAGGCTTCCCTGCTCCCCTGGAAGGTGCTCATCGCTGGCGAGGAGAACCGGCTGCGCCCGCACCCAGCCTCCCGCACCCCTCCCAAGGTAAGGATGTCTGTGAAAAGCAAAGGCAACCCAATTTCACTTGGCAAATTCAAGTGAAATCAGGTTGTTTCTTGTGTCGTTTCATCTCCTGCCTGCTCGTCTCCCCCTCTACTTGCTGGGAGGAAAGCTTCTGGCTTGGGGGTGAGAACTTCTCTTGCAGTTAAAAGGTGATTTTGAAGGTGGGGTAGCTGCTGGTGAAACCTGTTGCTTGCAGACTGTATTCCATTGGAATTTGCTCTTAGTTTTAGGAACTACTCTGCTGCTGCAAGGAGCCAGGCTTGGGTGAGACTGGCGCCTTGTGACTGCCTCTGCTTCCCTGATGGACCTCCGAGGATAATTGTCTATAATTTACCTGTTAACGATGATCTGGAGGCTTCCCAAGCATGAGCTGCCTTTCCTCCCAGCTGTAAAAGGCCTTTGGGGTATTGGAGGCTTCCTGTGATGGGAGAGTAAGGGGTGGCTGGGGGAGGGCATTTGGGAGGGGACCAAGTCCCTGTCCCAAGGAAACACCCACATCTGCTCCTTGCACTTGGCAGTAGGGTTTTTTTAAGGTTAAAAAAGCAGAGCTCCACTTGTGGGGAGTGAGCAGGGGCTGAGGTGATGTGACCCAGTTGCCCTCCTGATGGATGCCAAATCAGTATTCATGGCTGAGGAGTGGAAATCAGGATTAGAAACCAAAAACCTGATTTCTGGGGTGGTTTTGGAGTTTGAGATTTTTGGGGCCTCTTGTTTTCAAGCTTCTCCATGCGAACAGAGATGTCAGCTGTGTGCAGTAGCATATGAGAAGAGCAGTTTCTCCCTGGGTGATACCCAGGGCAGGGGAGCTGGGGCCTGGAGGAAGATGAGGATGCCACCAGCCTATCACAGGATGGACATGGGCATGAGACTCCTGTTTTGAGAGATCTGTGAGGAGGTCACAGTGGACCCAGAGAGCTAAAAATATGAGTCAGAGCTGTGATCTGGCTTGAGGTTCTCTTTGGAAGCTCCCTACCTGGAGCTAGGATCAGCTGGGATGCTCCAGCTGGGAAGCAGGGGCCAGTTAGCACTGGGAAGACTGACATCCTCAGGCTGTAAATATCCAGCCAGCTCTAATCCTCCCAGTAGCTCCATCACTGCTGTTTTCCTAAGAGTTATTTGACTCTTTGTGTTGCACTTCTCAGACAAATGGCTTTTAAATAAAACCTCTGCTAACTTGTTAGGCCTCCTGTCCAGGTCACTTCCTGCATGGGTGATTTATAGGGCTGCTTTTAACATTTTATTAACTTTAAATCGCTGGGGCCAGTCAATCAGAGCCTATCCCATTAGCTGTGGTGAGTGGCTGCCCGGGGCATCAGGCTCTCCTGCTGCCTCCCTCGCTTCTGGAGAGGCCGTGATGCTCTGAGACCAACCATGGTGAGAGATGGGAAAGAACAGGAGGAGAATTTAGATAAGGAGGAATAGATCTGGGATGGATAAGTGAATGCATAAGGGTTAAGGAGATAATGGGGCTTGTGATCATATCTGGGAAGATGGCTTATCTCCTGCTGTTGGTACGTGATTTCTCGTCTGCATCTCCCGCAGCGTGTGCTGAACCGTGTGGTGATGGGAGAGGGGCATCAGGGCTTGGTAAGGAGGTGGCTGCTCCAGACTGATCCCAGCAAGGCATCACAGCTGGAGCATCTCTGGGTAGGACGTGCCTGTATTAAACCCGTCCTGTGACAGTGACAGTGCCAGAGACAGAGCCTTCCTCCTTGCCTAGTGCATCTGCAAGTCCCTTTAGCTCCTTGCATCCCATCTGATCCAGTGGGCTGCCTTGAGCCCAGTTCCCTGCCACCTCAAACTCTCCTCTGCATCTTCTTCCCCCTTGGAGCGGAGCAGAGCCAAGCCCTGCAGCCCTGGCACTATGGTGAGTGGGGCTGAGCAAGCAGAGACCACTCCAGCTGGGAAATTCAAAGGAGATGGAAATTGTAAGTGATGTGAGGCTGCAGCAGCAGCTTTGATTATCTCTGGTTTAGTTGCTCTTCTCCCCACCATGCCCTGTCTTTGTTCCACCTGTGCTCGGAGATGTTATTCAGTGGAGTTTTCCAGCTCTTGGTAACAGGGAGAAAAAAACCTGAACTCCTGCACAACCAGAGCTAATGAGCTCTCTCTGGAAATAAAAGCATCCTAAGGACAGCCTTGTGATACAGAACATCCCGTTCTCTGTGGCTGCTCTGGCCACTGCCTCTGAGTGATGGCCCAGCACGGGGCTGTTGGGAGCTGAGCAGAGCTGTCACCTCCCATCCTTCCCCCCAGCCATTGCTCATGTGACACATGGAGAAAGCTGAGCCATGGTTTGCTCCTCTGGCAGAGCTCTGCTGTGGGGAAATGGATTTGGGAACATTTATCCAACACTGTGATGCAGAGCCCTTCACTTTGTACATACTCGCAGGACAGGGCAGGGAGGGGTCACATGTCCCCACAGGTCAGGATCAGCTCTTACTGGCTTGGAAAGGGATTTGGAGAACACCCTGGCTCCCATCCCTGGCTGGAGTGGAGAGGTGTAAGAAGGTGGGCTCACTGCAGCCCCGTGTGTCTGAGGGAAGGCAGGCTTGCATTCCCTGAGGGCTGTCAGGGTTGTCAGGCCACGAGAGAATTCATCTTGCAGCAAAGCCGGCATCTGAAAGCCATCGCTTCTGATGTGCCCATGATTTGCTGAAACCTGCATCTCCTTTGTCATTTTTCTGTCTCTGTCTCAAATCCCAGAGCAAAGACGGAGAGCTTGCTCACAGAGACAAGCACGTTTTTTTCCCCTCCACCTTTAAATATTTATTCTGAGCTCTCACGATACACGTGCTGTGATCTCAGGGGCCTGCCTGTGTGCTGGCAGTGTCTCCTCTGCTTGGCAGAGTGGGGCTGGCTGGCCTTCCCTCTGGGGAACAAAGACAGAGCCTACTCCCTCTCCTGCTGCCCTGTACTGGGTCCTAGAGGAGTGACATGAGGTGTTCACCTCTTCCTACACAGGTGCTCCCATGGGAACAAAACCAAGACCCACAAAACGCTGTCCAAAGAAGGTGTGGGGGTTGTGAGCTGCCTTTTGGGGCTGAGACAGAGGTAAAAGTGGCCTGGTCCATCTGGTGTGCTCTGTTGCTGGGGTAGCACACCCCAAATGGCACCCACTCCTCTGTCCCCTGCCTGATTTCCCCTGTCCCTATCAGCACACAGAGCTGCTGCTGGAGGCTTTCCTCTTCCTCCCTGCAGCTTGTCCAGGGCTCTCAAGGTCGTGCAAGTAACTGGAGCAACACTGCCAGCCTTGGCTTTGCAGCCTGAGCTGCAATGCTGTGCTCGGCTGAGGCTTTGGGCCTCCCTCCCTCCTCTTCTCCATTCTTGCTCTACTTCTGCAAGCCTTCCTGGTGCTGCTGCTTGGGTACACAGATTGCAGGAAGAGCAGCCCCATGCCACTGCAATGCATGTGCCTGGCATGCCAATGAGGAGCGAGGTTGGCGCTGGCGGCTCAGCCTGGGATGTGCCAGAGCAGAGCCACACTGCAGGCCCTGTCCCACGGTTCCCTTCAGAACAGGAGATGCAATCCCATCTGGCTGCAACTGCCACCTTCCAAGTGTTTTTCCTGGATGCTGGCTCTCCTGCAGAGCTGTCTCACCTCTGCCCCTGCCATGGGGTTGTCCGGACCCCAGGGAGAGGGAATGTTGCATCTTCTCCTAGTAGCTGGAGTATGGTGATGTTACACTTCTAGGAAGAAAGCCAGGAGCTTGTTTCTCAGCAGCTCTGCGAGGGATGAGAGGATGTCTGCCTTTCCAGGTGAGCACACAAATCGCTACCTCTGCCTCCAGCTGCCGCAGCCCAGGCATCGTGCTCAGCAGCTGGCACTTGTCAGCACAGGGGCTTGTCCCCAACTGCCCCTGGCAGTGCCAGCCACGGGCTCCCCAGGACCTGTATGGGTGTGGGCACCGATGCAGAATTTTGCAGAGGCCTAGGACTGGATGGCAGGTGCAGCTCTACCAGGAGATGCCGTGAAACCAGCATGTAGCCAAAGGCAAGAGGAGGCAGAGGAGACAATAGTGATGTAGTGGGATTTTTTTTGGTTTTGAGGATAAATAAATTAAAGCCAGCTCACAGGTACAGTGCTAGCACTGGAAAACAGCTCCAGTAAGCTGCAAAGTGATGAGGTTGGGACTATGGTGGTGGTTTCCTGGGCTGCTTTTCCTACCCCTGCCTGCCCTCTGCCTGCACCCACCATGGGCTGGCAGCAGCACCAGCGCTCTCAACTCTTGCTGAATATCTGAACAGAACGGCCTCATTAGCAGGGAAAGTTTCCCCAAGATAAGTTACTGCTGCTGTAAGAAGTGCAATTATCTCTCTTTTCTGCTCTCGCAACTGTGGGCATTGAAGTTTCCTGCTCTTACACCATGTCATGGCCGAGCTCTTGTGCACAGGAGGGTGCCACCAGGAGAAAGAAATAACAAGGACATTTTTTGGAAAGAAAAAGAGATTTTTTCATTATGGATTTGTTACCGCTTGGTTGTCTCACTGGGTCAGAGCTGCTGTAGCCATGCAGAGCAATGCCAGCCCCTGCCTGCCCTTCCTGGCACCTGCCTGTGCGTGGCTTGGTTGGGATGGTGGCAGAAAGTGTTTTTTATGGAAGGCAGAGGGCCTGTGCTGTGTGTGTGTGTCAGCTCCTACTCTACCTGTGCCCCTGCCTCCTCCTGGTGCCACCCCTTGCCCAGGGCTGCAACACCCCAGGGCTTCTCAGCTCCAGCAGGATTATTCACTGAGCAACACCTTTGCAGGAACAGCCAGTGCCAGAAGTGTATCTCAGGAGTGAAAATCTGCAGTTTGAGACTTGTAGGAAATATTCCTTCAAGATTCAAGCTTTTTCAGTCATTGGTCATTTGACCTAACAAAACTGTGTGTCACTCTGTGAGCCATGGGGAAGGCTCTCAGAGCACACGCAGAGGATTTGTAACAACTTAGTAGTGAATGGTTGGGGTAAGTCATATTTCATAAAATTGGCCAGGAAAAAGATTGGTGATTAATTCTTTTTAATAGACAATGGTGAGCAGTGTGGCTTGGTTTGAGCCAGACCGACTTTTACAATGATTCATGGATTTTTCCACAGGAAAAACCACCTTTATGGTGATGGCTGGTGTGTGGGGTGCCTGCTTGCCTTCATGAGTAATTCCCCCCAGCTCCGAAAGCACCAGGGTGTGGAAAAACGATGAACTCTGCAGGAGCTGAGAGGGAGGAAGGGTGTGCGTGGCTCCACCGCTGCAGCCAATGACTGCGTCCCTTCAAAGAGCATCGGAGGACGTGGGAGAGTGGGAATTTCACTGCCAGAAGTGCTGAAGGAGGCGAATCTTACGGAAAAATGAGTGGAGCTGAGATGTCCGTGTGTACTGTTCTGGGCTGGCCACGTGAGGTCAGTTGGGACTGGCTAATGGCCCTCTTTGCACCGTGCTGCCCCACTCCTCTGGCAAACCTAACACCGGAGCAGAAGAGTGTCCCAGCATCCCATCCCTAATTAAATTGGTTTTCCTTTCTTTCCAGCCCCTCGTGCTGGAAGCCGGCCACCCTCCGTGGCCCGTCGTGCGGCTGGGATTCGCGGCTCCGGGGCGGGAGCGTGCGCAGGAGGCGGCAGCGTGCGGCCGGGGGTGTAGCGTGCGTCTGTGTGATGCTGCTTTTTAAAGCCTGCCGAGGTGGGATGGGGAAATGCCGGGCGAGGCACAGTCAGAGGTGTGAGCAGTGCCTGCGCCTCGCAGGCGGCGCCGGGGGCAGCGGCAGCCCTTGCTGCGGCGTCGGGTTTGTTTTCTAGTTTGGAGATGAGGGCAAAAATAAAACCTGTAGTTGTGCTGAGACTAAACTTGAAACATAATTTGGTTCCTTGGTGAGGTTTTTTTGACTACTCTTGGTGAAAAATATAGGTATTTGGCTGAAACTTTGAGTTTCACAGCAAGGGAAAGGAAAGGTGGCACAACGGTGGGAGAGGCTTGCGTAGAGATGTAGCTGAGGAGGAGGAAGAAGGAGCCTGGGGGTTGGCCCAGCCCCGGCAGCAGCAGACAGGCTGACACATCCCTCGGTGCAGTAACACCCCATGGCAGCGTGACTCTGCCCACCAAATGCCCAGCCTGGTCCCCTGTCCTGCAGTCGCTCCCCAGCACCACAGGGGCTGCATTCTCCGGCCAGCATCCCACTCCCTCCTCATCCTCGTTCAGCCCTCCCTCCACCGCAGTGCCCATCCCGCATTCATTACGATGCCCATGTACTTCTCTAAGCCCAATATACTTTGAATTACTGCTCATCTATTCCTCTTGACATCCTCATGCTCATAACTAGGGAGCCTGCATTACCCGTTTGCACATCTGTCAAGCTGCGTGTTCCTTGGCCATTTCCAGAGATACATAAAATTGCCCGTGGTTATGACATTATTGACAACCCGCCCCATCTCCTTCCCCCTCCCCGAGCCCAAATGGCTGCCTCGCTTTATGAGGATTGATATTTGGGCAGTAAATATTTTAGAGCCTCATCTGATGAGTGTGTCTGTGCGGGTGAATACATTTGTGGCTGAGGACAGATGTTGGAGCTGTCTTCATTGGAAATGCAGGGCCTTGTCTTTCTCCCTCCTGCCTTTGCAGCATCTCTGTCATCTCTCCGCAGCCTCTCAGTGCTGCCTGTTCCCAGTGGGAAGAAGGGGAAATGTAGGGAAAAGCCAAGCAGAGGTTGACAGGAAGGACTGGGGCTGGCAGAGCTCTGTGAAGAGTGGGTGTCAATGGCCCATTGCTGCTGGGTTCCCCATGTACCTCAGCAGTAGGATTGAATTTCTTTGGCAAGGCGTTTTCCTTCCTTGAACCCAGGGAATCCACCAATTCCTGCTGTGCTGGACAAGTAGCTTCAGCCCTTTTGAAAAGAAGATGACAAGGATCAGATTGTCTGTGGTTTCCAAAGGTTGTATTTTGACTCCTGTTCTGAAAAGCTGCTTCATATCCCAAAGTTTCAAAATGTCCCTCGGTAAATGCCACTAAAGAGGAAACAGCGTAGGAACAGCACAGCCTGGGTGATCTGAACCATTTTTTTATCTTGCTGAGAAAAGCGAAGGAGCCTATTTTCAGTTCCTTCAAAACGATTTGCTCTCTTTCCTTTCAATCAGCAAAACAAAAAGTGTTGTCTGATTCCTAGGGAAGAGAACAAGCACACTCAGCTCCTGCAGAGTGAGCTGGGGCTGGGCTGGGCTGAGGTTTTGGGAGTCACAGCTCTCTGTGGGCTGGATCTAAGCTGTGGGCACCAGGATCTAGGGAGCTTTTAAAAATATGTCTGCACTCCAACTCTGTGAGTTTTGCTTGAGCTACCAAGCAGAGTTGTCCTTGCACCGAGATCCAAGCCTAGGATGGGACTCTGGTCTCTTCCCTGCAGGGAGGACAATGGCACAGGGATCTGGCACGAGTCCTCTCCGCACACAGAATGGTTGGAGCACCTGCAAGGCACGTCAGCCGTGCTCCGTGATTTCTTCTTGCCATTTTGCTGCTTTTTTTCCTCTGCAAGCCTGGAGCAAGTACATCCAAATGTGTAAAAAATCAGCTGCCTGGGGGCAGCTTTGCAACCGTTCAGTCCTTGCAGTCCCTTGGAGTCTTTGTTGGGAGAGCAGGAGCTTCCTGGCTCGGTTCAATCCCTCAGAGCCTTTGTCAGGAGAACGGGAGCTTCCTGGCTCTGCGGTGAGTGCCGTGCTGGGCTGGTGCCTGTCGCCTGGGGCGAGGGGATGTGGAGGCTGCTGGGCTGGCAGTCACCCCCTCCAGCGCATCACCCAACGCCAGCTGTTCCCAGGGCGTGGGCGTCCCTTTCCCGATGGGAGCGACGCGTTTCGGGGCAGGGAGTAGGATGGAGTGTTTCTGGTTGCTGCAACTTGAGGTTTGAAGCTGTTGCGTAGGCAGTGGGGGTCACCAAGGGGGCACAAGGATTTCCAGGGGTGGCCCCTGGGCCAGAGAATGTCACCTGCCTTCTTGGTGGCCGCTGTGCTGTTGAGTGTGGGCGGTTGAATGGAGCATGGAGTCCACTGTACCTCTTTTATCCAGTTTGCTCAGTCAAGGAGAGATCTGTGTCATCAAGGAGCTGTGCAGGATGGCTTTGTGAAGGTGCTGGGAGAGTAGGAGGTGCCCAGCTCTGTTTGCAAGGGCTTGGTGCCTCGATCTCCTCAAAGCCTGGCTGCAGGAGCCACGTGCCGAGGGGAGGGGTTCAGTGGCCTCACTGAGCTCGCCGATGAAGGATGCTGCCCTGGCCCTGGCCAGTCTGCTCTTTTACAGCACTATAGTATCTATTTATTTATGATTTCCGTGGGTGGTGTTTTGGATGATCTATTGAGCCAGAGTGAGATATTTTGAGGCACAGTGAGATATTTTAAAAACATCTCATCACTCTGGAAATATCCATGGTGCGATAGCTATGTATTAGTCATTCGGAAAGGGAGTGATTTCAATGAAAGAAAAAACATTTCATCTTGTCAGAGCATTTTCACTCACTGTCTGCCAGGCAGCTCCTGTCAGTCTTCAGCCTCTGTGGCTGGCTTTACTCTTCTCAGGCTCTGCCTTTTTATTTTCTAACAAGAAGTAAAATAAACCCTCTAATGGATATTGGTAGCTATGAACTCATCAATTGTCAGTAAGAAAGAGCCTGTGAAAAGATGCAATAAACCCTCTTTGTACTGGATTATTTCCCATGGGATTATTTCTCTCAGGGACTATCTGCATTTGGAAGGAGAAATTCCTTCTCAAGGTATTGGACCTTGAAAAAAACCCTGCCCTCCAAGGTGATTTATCCCTCTGAAAAGTGAGAGTAACTCCAAAACCCTTGAACGCCAGCTGGAGATGTGGAATTAGGCTCACAGAGAGCAGGAGGAGAGATGGTTTTCTCCTAGCAGCAAAAAAAAAAACCTGTTACAAAACACAAATGATGAGGCCTTGTCCTGCAAGGGAGAACAGCACAAAGCCGTTCAGCAAATGAAAAGCCAAATGAGCTGTGAAAACCTACCACCATGGTAGGAGAGATTTTCTCTCGGAGGAAATCTGCCACAAATCACCTAATATTCAGCTTTGCACTGCCATTTGGGAAAATGTTCATCATATTGCACTGGTCTCTGCTCCACTTTATGTCTGTCTGTAGCTGAGGTTTCTCTTGGGCAGCCTGCACGCCCCGGGGAGGAGGTGATTCGGCCGGGATGCTCCCATACTATGATCATTCTCCATAATCAGGCAGAGAGTAGTTGCACTGTAGTTACACCCTGAGCACTGTTCATTGTTGCTTTGAGGGGCGCAATTGCCATTGCCTCATACAACCAGGAGATAACTGCTTCGATGACTCAAAATGATCCCTCTGTGGATAAATCGTAGTGTTGGTATTCCAGGTTTTCCCAGGGTATGCGATAATAGAATCATGGGATCAGTTTGGGTTGGAAGGGACCTCAAAGCTCGTCCAGTCCCACCTCCTGCCATGGGCAGGGACACCTTCCACTCCAAGCCCCGTCCAGCCTGGCCTTGGACACTTCCAGGGATGGGGCAGCCACAGCTGCTCTGGGCACCCTGAGCCGGGGCCTCCCCACCCTCAAACACACCTAAGGGCACCTCCCTGGTGGGAATGGACTTGCACCTAAATGGTTTGGGGGATGTTTCTGTGCTGCTGTGGCTGCCCCTTGGCCATCTCCTTTGACACTGGGAGTCTGGGATGGGTTTTCTTTGCACCAGTGCTGAGCTCTGGCTGCATCCCTGTGCATGCCTTCCAGCCACTGCAGCCAGAGAAACTCCAGCTAGGGCTTTGAAATAGAAACTCTTAACTAAAGAGCAGGAGAGGGCAGGAGAGAAGTGGACCAGGATTCCCTTGGTGCCTTGGAGCCTTTTCCCTGGCTCCCCCAGGACAAAAGGGGCATCATTCCCCATGAAAGCAGGAACTGGGGGAATCAGGGTGCTGACTGCCCTGGAACAAGTGCCCATAAACCCCACCTTGCTAAAATCTGGGCTTGGCAGCAGTGACCTGTAACCTTTACAACTGCTGCCGTTTTCTTCCTGGCCAGATGAAATTAAAATGGCCAACCAGTGCCATTTCTTTCCTTTAACCTTTTCCCTTTCATGTCCACACTTGACCCAAAATAATACTCTTTTGATTTGCACTTGGTGCTCCCTTGCTGGACACTAATTCAATTAATTCAGTTAATTAATTAGACAAGCTGACCTCTTGCATTTCTTGGCCAGGGGCAGGACTTACCACCCACGTAGTGAATCCTCTGCTCTGCTGCCCTTGTGGTGTGGCATGTTCTGCATCCCTTTGCTGGTGGTGAGCATGTCCTCGTCCCGCGCCCCTGAGTCAGCACTCTGCTGCTGGTGTGCTATTTCAGCTTGGGGAAAAAAAAAAGAAGAAAGTTTCGGTATTTAAAGTATTTAAGCAGATGGAAAGCCACAAACTACAGTCGGTGGAGGGAGCGTGTTTCATGACTAACAAAATATGCCAGGTAGGCCGTTCCACTTGAGATATTTTCAGGAATATAATCACTTTCACACATCCTCATAAATTTGCCGAAGTGTTAGTTTTCCCCCATATGGATGGGGAGGATGCAGCATGTCATGACTGTTGCACGGCATCTTGAATGCTGTGTCTTCATGGTGTATTTTTTTTCCTTTATTCCCCCCACCCTAGCTGTAATTGCAGTTAAAGTTTGATTCACCCTTCCTCACGGTTAGTGTAGGCAGAAGGTCATCCTTGAACATTTTGGTGACAGAGCTCCTCAGACAAGGCAGGGCAGAGGAAGCAGCAGTTAAATCTCAATAATACCCCCAAAAAGGGACTGGGGTTGGATTGGAGCAGTGCCAGAGATGCTGTTCCCAGTGGGGTACCAGCAGGTGATAAAGGGATGCTCTAGGGGAGCCCCAAAGGCTGCATCCTTCCCATTGAGCTCCTTTGAATAGATGCTCCAGCATCGCACTGGGGTAAACAAATGCAAAATATTTTGAAGTCATTCAGTCTCAGCATTGGATTCTTTCTTTTCTTTCTGGTATCATGGCAAAATTAAATAAAAGGACCCGTTTTCTGTATGTTATTGATCTTTCACTCAAAATCTGGGCCCTTTTCCAGGAAAAATGAGCCCTTTTGTGAACAAAGAGACAGGCACCTTCCCAACAAAAGTCAGCTTTCAAATCCAATGTTCTGTGTGTTTGAAATTTCATGTTTCTGATAGGAAAATATCAATTTCACTCAAATTTGCAGAGCAGTGATGTGGTGGTGGGGAGACGGTCCTGAATGGATTGATGAGCACTTGAAGGCCAGATTTCCAGAGGGATTTAAGAACAAAAGAAAAAGCAACCTTGTCACTGATTTTGAGCCGCTTGTGTTTGAATCCAGAGCCAGGCTGTTGGGCTGGAGCTGGCCCTGCTGTCCTTTTCCCTTGGGGACCTAGAGCCTTCATCATACACTGTGCATGTGGCAGGAGGCCTCAGCCCATCTCTCCTGACCAAATCCCAGCCTCAGTGGTTTATATACCCTTTTTTTTAGCATGGTGGTGGCTGCAGCCAGGCTCTGAATTGGTGTGTGTTGGGCTTGCTCTGTTACCTTGGTTGGGTGCCCCACTGAGAGCTGCCTGCTGGTGTCTCAGACAAGCTGGGCTTTGCCAGCAGTGTTTTACAGGTTAATTTGTCAAATCTCTGTAGCTCGATTATTTGTTGGTGGAGCCCTTGGGAATTGCCGGGGAGGAGATGTGTTACGCTCCCTTGGACCGTGCTACCACACGGATGCTCAGCTGTCAGGCAGGGCTGCCGAGCTGGGTGTCCTAAACACGTGTTTGTAGTGCAGCCCATGACATTACCCCCATGGTAATGAGGGCGGCTGTGTTCCCCCGCTGCTGCATCCTTCAAGGTAAATCAGTTTTTTTTCATGAGTTCTCCCTGTGCCAGCACTGGTCCTCCATCCTTGCTGTGATGTGGAGGGGGTGGAGGTAGCTCTGGCTCGAGGGCGTTGTTCCCATGGCTGTCCATCATAGCATCAGGGAATGGTTTGTGTTGGAAGGGACCTTAAAGATCATCTCATTTCATCCCCTTAGCATGGGCAGGACACCTTCCACTAAACCTGGCACCCTGCTTCTTGTCCACTGCTACAGGGGAAGTTTGCCTGGTGCCTGAGTGAAGAAGTTTCCCCCCTGCCCCACTGGTGTTGCTCCCGGGGCTTTGCTCCCAGGCTGTGTGTGTAAGCTTGCTTATCTTTGGAAAGGCACGGCGTGCTGACAAGCAGTGCAGGAGATGGGGGCAGTAGGTGGATCGTTTTTAGCAGCGCGCACGCACGGAGCAGACAGCTTGGGCATGTTCCAAAACACTTCCCACGCCCCCAGGCTGAATTTTAAGAAGCTGGGGCATCTGCACGTTCAAAACGCTACAGGGTGGAAGGGAAAAAAGGAAAAAAATCCCCAAGGCAGGCAGAGCAGCCAGCGCGTGGAAGGGGCAGGCAGCACCCAAAGGCTGATGTCTTGCTGCGGAAGGGAGTTTGTTGCAAAGGCTGAGCAGCTCCAAGCCGCTCTCCGGAGGGGCAGAGCACAGGTGAGCGTGGAGCAGCGGGCGCTGGCTTGCAAGCTGGTCTCGCTCTTGGTTGAGTGGGGGGAATGGGAAGAGGAGCTTGAGTTACCCAGGAACGGCACCCAGGTGAGTGCCTGTTCCTCCTGTCCATCTGGGGTGGTGCAGCCTTTGAGGAGCTCCACACATTTGGGGGCCCCAGAGCCTTGCAGTAAGAGGGGGGCTAGTGGGGGGGGGGGTAGTCCTGTCTTCCTTATGGTGATGGGAATGAGTCCTGTGCTCATCCCACCTTTGGTATTTCCAGGGGCTGCCTGGGATCCTGCCCTTTAATAGCAGGAGATGCCCCACTGGTTTCTTTCTGTGGGGCAGCCTTGGTATTCAGGACCAGCCTCGTCCCCTTCTGCGTCTCCTGGGGAAGCTGGAACAAGCAGGCAGAGGGCAGGGATTGACGCTGGGAACGTACAAGCTCTGGGCTTGCACCCGCTGGCTGAGGGCTATTTCAGCCCCACCCAGGGCTCCCTGGGGCAGGGTGGGATATCCAGCCCGAGCAGGGAACCTCTGGGGGGTGGAGGACAACCTGTGTGTATGGTCCAGCAGAGTCTTGGATCCCCTGGAGTGATGATCTGGAATTCCTTTCTGAGTCTGGTATAGCTTAGCATAAGTAGCTTCAGGCTGTGAAGGTTGGGAGGTTTCGGTGCTGGGTGACCAGCTTACATGCTGAGAACAGCCCCAGTTCTTGCTGTTGCTGCTCCTTTGGGATCCAAGGTCCTTGCTCCTGGTGGCGTGGGGCCTCGGACGTCTTGCACTGAAGCATCAGGAAGGGATGGGTGTAAATCTGGAGAGCCCAAGCTTGCCGTCCACATTCCTCAGATCAGCGATCCGGTGTGCGCTGTGATCCAAGGGTGGGGAGCACACCCATCCGCGCGTTCCATTGAGATCCCGCTGGCGCTGCTGGCGAGGAGGATGATGGCAAGGCATCCTGGCAGCCTGGAGCCATCCTGGTGGGGTGGCTGGGCTCTGACGGCTCCCTCCCATCTCGCTGGGCCAGGCACTGGGGGATGCTCCTCCCGACGCATCACGTGCACGAGGGGCATCTTCCCAGCGCTCCCCATGGCTGCCTCCCGTGCCGCTCCTGCCTCCCGTGCCGCTCGGCAGACACTCGCTCTGGCAGCGGGCAGCTCACGCTCTGCCCTTCTCCTGGCAAAGCTGCTGCCTTATTTAAATGTGCCTTTTGCCTGGTGAGGAGACAGGGAAACTTGTGAGGAGCGAAAACTAGAAAAGTCCAAGGGGGGAGATTTAAATGCTTCCAAGATCAGAGTATTTTTCCTTTCATTTTGGGAAGAGAAGACTTCTTGGGAAGCCTCCACTTCCTAAGTATCCCTCCAGAAGATGCTGAAACAGACCCTATGTTAAACACTGTAAATCTCTTGGTACCAGCAGAAGTAGTGCTCTGCACGGTGTCCTCATCTGCCTGGTAGTCTCAGGGCAAGGAGCATCCTCTTGGGAATGGATAAGTTTCTGGCGTCCTTCTGTCCTTTGTCCATCGGGTGGGCAGGAGTACCTGTGCACCTCTGGCATCCAGAGTACAAGGATGTACAAGGCCCTCCCGTGCTAAGCACAAGATGCTCTGCTGTGCCCCTCAGGGCGAGGAGGAGGAAGAGGAAGGCAGAGAGGGATGGGGATGGACCCGGGGTACCCGGGGGACAGGCTTGTTTCTGCTAATTAGCTGTATAACCAGCCATGGCACAGCCCGGGGCTCCTGGCAGATAATTGCCTTGCTAGGTGCTGGGATGGGAGCAGAAAGACTTCCTGTCCACGGGGACTTGAAAACTTCCCCATTCTTGAAGAGATTTGGGAAAGGCAGCTCAAAAAGAATAATATGGATATATATTTTAACAGAGCAATTTCTGCCAGGCAGGCAGGCCAATTTGTTACTGAGGTGACACATTTGATTTTAGCTTTAAGAATCAAGATTTTTTTGGCTTTTCTCCTTTTTCAGTCCCTAGGGCAGGGGGTGGCTAAGTCATAGGGAAGCTGGGGGTCTGCATGGGGGCAGGCTTGGGGTTCTGGCTTCCTCCTGACTGAGCACTTATAAGTTCGTGGGTGTTTCATACAGCAGGGGGAGAAAAATAAATCTGGGAGTGCCCCCAGTCTGCTCACTGCAGCTCGGTGAGGTTTCCATTGGGCCAGGGTATCCTGCCATCCCTGTGCTGTGCAGACACTGCCCGAGGGCTGCCGGGAGTCCTGGCCCCGGGGCCGGCTGCTCTGCTGCCCTGGGGACGGCTCCCCGGAGCTGCCCGCGGGTCCCTGCCACTGGTGCCAGGGCTGTGCCGGGAAGTGCTGTCCCTTGTGTGCTCCTTGTGCCCGACGGGTGGGATCGCTGCCGGCCAAGGAGCATCTGGGCTCTCCTCGCACCTCTCATCAGGGCCAGGGACCTCATTAGCTGCCTCCATCTCTTCTCTCCTCTGTTTATCTCCAGTTTTTCAAACGTTTGCCTGATTTTTTTTTTATTATGTCATTTTTTTTTCCTGACTTGAAGGGAGGAATGACGGTGTGAGTCATGATAGGGCCTGACAGCTCCCTGCGTGCCCCGCCAGGCTCTACCGAAATGGGGGCTGGGGGGCAGGGCTGCAGTGACTGCTGCCCATACAGGTCCTGTTGCAGGGGGATAAGGGGTGGGGAGTGGGGAACAGGCATCGCAGCCTTTCCCCCTCATCACCCATTAACCCTTTGGTCTGTGGTGCTTGGCAGAGGGTCTGGCAAAGTTCAGGCCTCTGAGGAGGGATTGCAGGCAGATTTGTGATTCTCCCTGAGAGAGTAGAGGGGTAGTCATGACACCGGGTGGCAGGAGAGAAGCAGGGTGGGAACAGCTTGAGATGAAAGCCCAGTGTAGCTAGCCCTGCCTCTGTCCACTGTCTGTAGGGGATTTGGGGCCATGCTGAGCTAGGGGAAAGCTCTTGGCCACATGCATGTGCCTTGTTCAGGAACAAGCTGAGATGACAGGCTTGTCTGGTCAGTGGATTTGTCCCCAGTCCAGTGCACCCAGGCTGTTGCTTCCATGCAGAGTGGGGTCCCAGGCTGTTGCTTCCATGCAGAGTGGGGTCTCAGGCTGGTGCTTCCATGCCGAGTGGGGTCTCAGGCTGGTGCTTCCATGCCGAGTGGGGTCGCAGGCTGGTGCTCCCCATGGCATCTCCCTGCTGAAGGAGCACAACCACTTGGTACCAGGCACAGCAGGATGCAGGGATGGCATTTCCTCCTCCGCCTCCTCGGTCAGCACTGGGGGTGCCAAACTGCATCTCTCCATCTGCCAGCCGTGCCTTGTTGGCAGCCTCAGTCCCCCTTCATCCACACCCCATCTCCCTCTGGAAAACCAGCAGTAGCTCTTAGTCAGTGCTGTCTCACGGATCATTACTTTGGAAATCTCAGCGAGAAGGGTGCTTGCCCATGGTCCTGTGTGGCCGGTGCCATCCTCTGCAGCCCATCACCACCTTGGCACTGCTCACTTTGTGGGCAGGACCATCCTCACCTCTTCCTCGCTGCTCTGGGATGATCCCAGCATCTTGCCTGTGCTTTTTATAGCCCGTGCTTCCCAGCAGGCTCACCAGCTGACCTGGATACGGCCACGCTGCATTTGGGCTGAGCTCCCCTGCTCCCTCCTTGTGCTGGGGTGGGCTGGTTTGTCAGTGCTCGTCGGCACCCCAGGTTGCTCTCACAAAGACAGAAGCATCCGTCATCCTGCTCTTGCGTCAAGCATTTCCAGTCCAGGCTGGGTAATAGGGATTGCTGCGAGCACGCACCTCCGGATCTCTGCTCCACGGGGATCCCTTCTCTTTAGCAGGTGCTTTTTCTCCCAGATGCTGTTCTGCAGAGAGGAAATAGGGACAAATTAGCATCCTTGGCATTTCTGGCTTTCCCCACTCCTTGCCTGCCTGCCTACCCTCCCTTCTCTTTTTGAAGAGATTCAGGTCATGCCGGGAATTAGGGCTCCCTGAACTGCAGTGAAAGAGCATTTAAACTGCTTACCATCGATTAGATGGAGTAGTTGGGGTTTGGTTTGTGCCCCACCCCTGTCCTCAGCTTTGGATGGGTGTTCAGAGCACATTACTCCTTCTTTCAAGGCATTTGAAAGATTCATGGCATTCATGGGCTGCACTTCCCTGCACAGGTGGGTCTGGGGACCCTGGGGGCTGCTCCCCACTTTGCACCCCGCTAGCAGCCAGCTGCTCTTGACACAGAGACCTTGCAGGAAGGCATTTTATTTAGCTGGCTTCGTTTATCACGGTGCTCCGGCTGGGATTAGACACAGATAAGACGATCAATAAATCCTCCTCTTGGCTGAGATGTGCCGTGAATTTTTTGGGAAAGGGTACGGAAAGGAGGGCACCCATTCAAAGGAAGCAAGACAGGCTGGAGGTGAGGGAGGGGACAGCCAGTGCTTCGAGGTGATGGCACAGAGGGGACCCCGCCGTGATCCCACTGCCAGTTTGTAAGAAGACCTCTGTATGTGGTAGAGGAGAAAAGAAACCCCACGCTGCCGCTGCGGCTGGTGTGACTGTACCGCCCGAGAAAGTAGGTCAGGCTGTGCTGCAGAGCCCGGCACGAGCCCCCAGCACAGCGGGACACCCACCTCTCCCCAGATCCCCCCTCAGCTCTCTGCTCACAGCCAGGCACAGCCAGCCCTGCACCGAAGGCAGCCACTGTGGGGCTGCGTTGGCATCAGCCCCTCACCCCGGTGTCTGGGCGGCTCTTTGGTCCTGCTGTGGTGGCTCTGGGTGAGGGTGGCAGTGTGGGATGTGTGCAAGAGGAGAGGCAGAGCTGGAGGGAGGACAGAGCGGGAGGGAGGGGATGCTGTGCTGCATCTCCCCTGCCTGCATCCCTCAGCTGCTCTCCCGTCTCCAGTGGGGATTTGGTGCAGGAGGGATGTAGGATGCAGCCCCAGCATCAGAAAGGAGCAGCCGTTTCTCCATTTCCCCAGAATTTTGGGGTCTCCCACTAGCTGGGGATAGGCAAAGCTCAGGGACAGGCCTGCCCCCTGTCCCCCCTCCTTTCTGGGACTGCTTTCTGCATTGTCAGGGAGATTTGGGGAGGAAGAAAAAGTGGTTAAAGGCAGAGGCTAATGCCTAAATCTGCAGGGATTTTTGGGTATCTCACAGGGCTGTCAAAGCCTCCCTCAGAGGGGAAGGGGGAACAGGACAGGGTGAATGATGGGGTTCTGGTGGATAGGGCTCAGACAGGACTGGAGGATGTCCTAGCTTTGGCTCAGGAGGGTGGCTCGTTCCATCATCACTTCCAGGAAGGTTTCTTGGCTGCTGGAGAGAGGGGAAAATTAAGATGTGTTTTCAAGACAGAGGTGTTCCAAGTGCAAATCCAAAGTGTCTCCCTGGCACAGCACTTTGCTGTAGCTGTAGGAACCCGCTGGGAGATGGAAGGAAGCTTTGGAACTGCCTTTGCCACTGGACACAGCTGGGCTGTTGCTCCCAGACACTTTGTGGGGCCGGATGCTGCGGGGATGGATCACAGCCACAGGAGCATGGCTTGCTGCAGCTGGGGGCCTGGGACTGCCAGGCTCAGGGAGGTGACAGCCCCACGCTAACGTGGCTCTGGTGACACCAGTGCCATGACCTGGGCAGGGACACTGTGTCCTCCGGCAAGGACCTGACTGATCTGAGAGGGCTGGTGGTGAAGACGCAGTGAGCTGAGCGAGGAATAAATTGAGTGTGTACATCACAGGCAGGTCTGGGCTTTATTGATTTTCAATGAAAGGCTGTGTCATGAATTTTTCTTTCCCACTGTATTTGCTGCAAAGTTGCATCTCGTCTCCAAGCATTAACCACTAACTAGAGAGCTCATTTTTCGCCCCCCAGGAGATGCCCCGGGGGGAGGCAAGTTTGCACATGGTCTTTTTAAGCGTGTGATGGATGCAGCAGCTTTACTAATCCAACATCAGAAGAGAAAGCCGGTATTAGCAGTGGAAAATGTTGTGTCCAGCAGTTCAAGTGACTTATTGCTAAGGGGATGCGTGTGTGATGCATCTTGTTTGATGGGCTGCTTTGGGATCCATCTGGAAATGGTGTCCTGCTGTCCCCAAGAGGGACAGGGCATCATCTGGGTGTTATCTCTGCTTTTGCTGGTTTGCCTTTCCTCTCAGTGACAGGAGGACCCTCAAAGAGAGGGAACGTATTCCCTGTGGCAAAACCCTTTTGGAAGCTCCTGTTGCATCCTGCCTTTAAACTGGTGTTCAGAATTTGGAGCATCTCTTTAATCTTAAAGTCATTGTTTTTAAACATTAAAGAACCTTTGGGAATGAGTATAGCATGAAATGTTTTAGGAGAGATTTCTCCCTATCCTCAGAAACTCTTACAGATCTTCTTTGCTTCCTGATGAATGTGTTGAGGATGTGGGGGAAAGCATTGAAACCAGCTGAGGGATTTAAAAACAGATAACCAATGGAGAAAGTTGGAGAGGCTTAGGATGGGTTTGTCTGGAAAAGTGGTAACAGAGAGGAGGTGTTTGGCTAGAAAAGAGGTGATGGAGAGATGCTTTACCAGGTTTTGGGTAGCACTGTGCAGTGAGATGTGCAGCGACAGCAGCTTGTGTCCTCACAGGGAGAGGCTGGGAAGCCTTGCAGGGTTGGGAATTTGGTTGGAAGTGCCCTGGAAGGGTTAACTCTGGTGCCTGGATGTAACTGGATGCACTGAAGCTGAAGTGGAGCAGTATGCAAATCTATCCACTTTCATAAACTGCTTAATTAGGCGAATGTTAATGAGACGTTAATTACTGTTGTGCCGGCGAATCCCACGGAACGGAGATTATGTTTCTCTTCAAACATCCAGTCTTAATTATAACTTGCGCTTAATTCCACTGTCTTGCTTGGGACGGAGCTGGCTAGGGAGGATGAGCGCCAGCTCCCATGGCTGCCCGCCTGCAGAGCATCTCCCTTGCTTGCCCATGCCATGGTGGTGGCTCTGGGAGCGTGGGCATGGAGCCGTGGGGACAGCGAGGGTGGCTTGGGGATGGTGGCTGCAAATTCTTCGCTTGCAGCCATCTCCTTTTGCTCGGGTCCACCCTGGCAGCAAACCCTCCAGTTGCCTGCTGTGAGCAGGCCAGCGTGGAAAGTCTCATGTCACGTGTAAAAGCTCCCATGCTTTTCCTCTGTGGGCTTGAGAAGCCTTTGTGAAGTCCCCGTCAGTGCCCCGTGCACTCCAGGGATGCCACATTGCTCTGCTCTGGAGATGCCTGCCCCAGACTGGTCAGACTGGGGTAGGGAACGTGAGCATCCAGCATGTGCCTTGTCCCTCCTTCCTCACTTTCTGTTTCTACCTGCCTTGGCCTTCCCAGTAGGACTGCAAACGCATTCTGTTGCCCGTGATTTCCAGTTCCTGTATGGGTTTTTGTGGCAAACTGCCAGAGGTCTTGTTTCCTCAGTGCCTGGCACACATGAATATTTTTAAAGGATGGCTTCTGCTTGGAGATCAGCAAGAGATCACAGCAGTGATGAGCAGAGAAATGGCATCCCATTTTCAATTTGAACACCTATTATCATCATCATCATCATCATTATTATTATTATTATTATTATTATTATTATTATTATTATTATTATTATTATTTTACATGGCTTTCATAAAGTTCAGGATAATATAACGCCTTCAAATGAGGTATTAGCGGGCCATGGAATCTGCATCCTCAGGGGTTTTTGGCTGGTTTTCCTCTGTGGTTTGCTGGTTTGCTGGAACCTCTGGGCTAACAGCAAGGTTCCCTGGCTCGTTGCTCATTGCTGCCAGCTGGGTGGCAGAGAGGACAGCATCTTCAGGCTGAAACACGAGGTTTGGGCTCCATCAGAGATTTTTTGGTACTCCTGTGGAAGATTTCTTCCGGTGGCCAGGCTCTTTATCCCCAGGGAGGTGTTTGCCTTGCCGCTGTTGGTGGCGGGAGAGCCCATGGGCTGCCTGCTCTGCTCCTTCTGGCACGAGCTTCTCGTCCCCAGCAAACAGGATTTTAATCACACCCACAGTGGCATCTGCCTGCTCAGAGGGTGTCTCCAGAAAGCTGCAGCTGAGGGCAGTGACAGTCCTCATCCCAGGCCCATTCTGATGGCTGGCGGCATCTGGGGAAGCTGCTCTGGGGTCGGAGTCACTTTGGATTTCCTCTGCAGAAAGCGTGTTGTCCCCCGAGCGATGACTCTCCGCACTGGGTGTTTTCAATTACAAAGGGTGTCAGTTTAGGTTTCGTTTCCTGTGTTTTTTTCTTTTCTTCCCTCTGTTCTGACTCTGCTGTTTGATTTCCAGACAGGTTTGATATTTCCTCTCCCAGCATGCCAGCGAGCCCTGGGGACTCTTGTGGGCGGCTCCTTTGATCGCAGGCAGTGTCCCTCTGAGAGGGATGGGCTGGGCTGGAGGACCAGGAGCTGCCAGGATAGGGGCTGCACCCACGGCAGCACCCGTGGGGGTGGCACCACCAGGGCTCCGGCCAGCTCTGCATGCCGCTTCCAAAATCGGGAATTTTTTAATCTCCTAGGAAGCTTTTTTACCAGAAGAAATGTGTCCAGCAGCCAGGGAGTTTTGCTTTTTTTCTTCTCCTCTGCATTCTGCATCTCTCAGTGTTGGAGCTTCTGTTAATTAATTAAGAATTAATTGATGGCAATTTCTTTAATTTTTAAAAATGGCAGGATCTAGTCACATACCCCCTCGCAGAGCTGCCTGCTGCTCCCTCCTCCCCTCTTGCAAATCTCCAACAAACAGAGCCCTGCTGCACAATCAACAGCTGCGTGGGAGGCAGAGCCAGCACGTTGCATGTGATTCCAACCAAATACAGCATGTTTGGCAAATATGGGAGACACCAAAGCCAACTCGAGGGGGACCAAGAGAGGTCGTTGCCTGTGTTGAGCCCTCACTGCTAAGATGCCCCTATGTGTCAGTGGCTCTTGTGCTGCCTTTCAGAGCACAAAAAATAACCACAAGCAGGACCGGGTGCTCCAGTGCAGCCCCCCAGGATGCCAGCACTCAAGGTGGGTACCAAGGGGAGCACGAGAGGCACAGAAGCAGGCAGGAGAGAAGCTTTCACTCAATGTTCTGCCTGCAGCCACTTTTTACTTCCAATTGACGAGCCCAGCACCTGCTGGCTTTAAAATAAAATAAAAGGAGGACAGAGAAGAAAGGAGGGTTTGGCTAAACATCTAAATTGGCCTTCTTGTGCTGGGAGCTGAACTGGGCGTGGGGTAAATCCATTCCCCCTGCACAGTGTGTCTGTACTGAGTGTGGTGAGGGATAAATGACTGTTTTTTATACATTACCATGGCCTGACAGCCATGAGGCAGACAGAGGCAGTGCAAAGGTGAAAAACAAGAAAGTCTGAGTTAACGAAGTGTAGTTGTCTCTCATTAGGGAGAAAGGAGTTCCCTTTACACCAATCCTCAGGCTTGTGCAGTTGGGATTGCTCTTGCCCTTCATTTCACTTTTAAAAAAATGCCTGATAATTTGTTTCTTATTTACCTTTGCTTACCAGGTTGATGGTATGATCCACGGGCTGTGTGCTGGATGTGGGGCACTTTGCTAGTGCTGGCTGTGTGCGTGGGGATGCTGATGGGGGACAGAGATGCTCCTGGGGATGTCAAGGCAGGGAGATGTGCAGAAGGGGCTGCTCGGGGCTGTGGGAGCAAATCCCTGCTCCTCCAGGCAAGGGAGGGGGCAGAGGGGTCTCCCCGGCAATCAGCCAGAGCCAAGAAAGCAGCTCTTCAGCAGGAACCTGCAATATTAAATAGTCTTTTAATGAAAAATACATCTGCTGTTGAGCTGCCTCACAGCCCGAGATGGTTCCGCAATAGTTGCTGCAGGACCTTTTATTTTACAATATTTGAAACAAAACTGGAATCTATTTTTAATCCTTTCCCTTTCCCCCTTTCAGTCTTCTCTTGTCACTCAGCCAGCATGCTAACCTTGCAAAAGCTCAGTCAGGGTTTGGGAGAGGTCAAGGGCCAGGTTGCATGCCCATCTTAGGGCAGGAGGACAACCCATCCCTGCATGATCCCTCTGCCCAGTGACCCTGGCTGAGGCTGTCCTGCTCAGGGCTGCTTTGCAAATATAGACAGAGCTTTGCCTGGCTGCCATTTAGTAGCTCTAGCTTTTCAAGGAGGGGGGGTTTTGTTTTTACTGCCAGATTTGGGGCAGACCAGGCAGGATCTCCTCAGCCTGGATTTCAGATTGTCTTATGGCAATCCTGCCCGGAGGCAGAGGTAAAGGCTGGGTCACAACAGTTGCTCTTTGCTAATGCTTTTCATGCTGGGATTTCTGAGCAATTCCCACAGAAACCAGCCATTGCAAAGCCCAGCCTTGCTGGCAAGGAGCAGAAGGGGCTGGGGAGGTGGGCTGAGGTCCTGTGCAGGGTATTTGCTGCCATATACCTGCTGATGGTACATTTTAGCATCCCTAGGTGCAGTTTGTGTGTTTGGGCAGTGTCTGGCCCTGCCAGTGCCATGGGCAGCCCCTGGGAGCTGCCTTGCCTTTCCTGCCACCCACTGCCTGCAGCCACAGGAGCCCCGTTTATCTAAAGCAATGAGCAACTTTAGAAAAATAACAATAAAGAAAAGGTATGTGAGAAACATCTGTGAAATAATAACAAGATCCTGGGGAAGGAGCTGCTTTCATCTGGGAGCTCTTTGCGAACTGCAGGTTGTTCCTGTCCCTTGTTAGAGAGGGAGCCGGGCAGCGATGCCCCCTCAGATCTTTCTTTCCTTTCAAGATCTCCCTTGGCATCCCACAGGCTGGCGAGCCTGGGCCTTGCCAGCACATCCCTCCTGCTGCCCGCTGCTGAGCTGGTTTTTAATCCCTCTAATCAGCCCCACATCCAAGCCCAGTGGCAGTGGGAGAGCTGGGTTCATCCAGGACCATCTTGCCTCCCTGCAATCTTACATCCCGAGTGAGGAATGTGGCAGTGCTGGGAGCTCTGGAGTATGGAAACCCCATGTCTGGCCTAGCTTTGTCAGGCTGAGCTGCCAGGTTTGCAGCCAGCCTCCTGCCAGCCAGGGTAGATGCTGCTTTACACTTGCGCCAGCACTGGTTCAGACCCTTGGGGAACACCCAAGCAGTGCAAGTGCTGGCAGGCACTGTGTGCCTTTCTAGCTGGCTGGAAAATGTCCATCAAAACTTCATTTCCTGGGAAAAATCTGTTTTGGCCAAGCTAAAGCACTTGTGGGACTCCTGCGTTGAAACCTGTGGAGGCTTTTGATGCTCCCACATTGGTGCAGAGGAGTGCAGACTCTCAGGGCTGGACTAGAGAGAGCTGCCCCCACGAACAGCCCTGTGAGCAGCCCCAGAGCAGAGTAAAATATAAAGGGACCCCACTGGCGGGTGCTGGGGAGCAGGAAGGGGGATGGGGGCTCAGGATTACACATGGAAAGCCCAGTGCTGGCCATGCCTTGGGCAGAGCTGGTGTTTCCACATGAAGCCCGCGTTGCTGTGCCCTGCTCTGCTGCCTGCCTGGCTGTTAATGTGTGGTTATTTGCACATGGCTTGTGAGGGCTTTCAGTGTGGTCCCTGGTTGGACTTCTCCTATAATAAAATAATTTGCTGCTCTGGAAAGAGGCACTTCTGTGAGCAAGGATTAAGGTGTATTTCAGTGTTTGCCTCTTGGTCTGTGGCATGCAGGGATGTGTGGGTAAAAGGTGCTGCGTCTGATTTTGAGGCTCAGTAGTTGAAATGGCTCGTGTTGAGCTCAGGAGAGGAGTGATTTCTGCAGATGGCTGGAGCTAAAGGGTGGAGTTGTGGAGGAGGAACTGTGTCAGGCCCAGGTTACATCCACAAGGTGGGCTGGGGGTCTTGCAGGCTTGTTGTCACCTTGGAAATGAAAGGAGTGGTGCTCTTCTGAGCCTCCAAGAGCATGTTTGGACACGAGTGAAACATCCATAATGTGACGTCAGGTGTGGATACACACGTTTATACTGCGGTCCACAAGAGCAGGATGTGGCCTGGGGTCTCTGGTGGGGATGCAGGAAGTTAGAAGCACAGTGCTTTAAGACTAATGAAGACACCCTAGAGATTATTAGCTTTGCAAGGAGCATTCCTGTGTGCTGGAACAGGGGCATTATGAAGTTCACACAAAGCCCTTGGAGACCTCTGGAGCAGGAGTGATCGGCGTGTCACAGAGCTATTATTGGAAAGGGTGGCTTCACTGCCTATCATCTGCCTTTGCTGACTTAGCTCCGTGGACCATCGCCAAACACAAAGCATCTTCTCCTTGGCCGTTGCTAACCCACCTACTTGGAGTGGGTGATGATTTGTTTGTTCCCCAGCTCAGCTGGAAAAAATTAGTGTCCTTGTGGGAGGGTGGGAAGAGAGAGCATTGCAGGATGGCATCTCCTGGGGAAAGAAGTGGATTGCTGGGCTCGGGTGTTCAGCTGGAGCAGTGTTCAGTGTCCCACTGCCATCTCAAGGTGGTCCCGTTGGGCTCCTGCAGGCAGTGTTGGGCTGGGGCAGCACTGCCTGTCAGGTTTGGTCAACTCATCCCCTCCAAGGTCCCAGGGGAGCTGCACACAGTGGCAGAGCCCCCCATCTTCACTCTTGGGGGGTGTGGAGGTGCTCTTGCTTGGCTTGAACCCGTGCAGAGCAGCCAGGCTCTCCTCAGTGTGCTGCCACTTCCCCCAGGCTCAGCCCAACTCGGCTTTCCCGGTGCTGGTGTGGTACAGGATGAGGCGTAGTTCCCTTCTTGGCTTCTGACGCTCTCAAGGCGAGGAGTGCTTGTCATGCTCCTGACTGGGATGGGAAGCATCCTTTGGGCTTGGCAGCGTATCCGTGCATCCCTGCAGAACTGTGCTGCGCAGGGGGTGGCTCCCCAGGGCTCCAACAGCAGCCGTGCTGGCAATGCCTGTGGCTGCCAGGCTTCCTCTGCTGCTGATCCAGCCACGGATTCCCCTTGGTGCTGCCACTAACGTAAATCCCCAAGTCCCTTTTGTGTCAGACACAGACATGCAGTGGTTGCTTTGCAATGAATTAGGTTTTAGGGGCTTTTTAAAGAAAGAAAGCTGGAAAGCATGCCTTTGGCCCCAGAACCTGCCCAAAGAACAGGAGCAGGAAGGAGGGGGAAGGTGCTGTGCAGGGAGACAGGAGCTACCAACCAGAGACAAGGGGTGTGGGAGGGAAAGACTGCCCTGGCTGTGTCCCCTAGCAGTGAGCATCCCTCCCCCTGTGCCAGCAGCCCCACCTCTGCCAAGGCTGAGCAGAGATTTGCATTAGGGGTGCGAGGCTGCTGTGGCTGCCAGCTGCCCCGCTGCCTCTCCCTGGCAGGAAAGCTGTGGAGCAACTGGAATTCTGATTCCCTGGGGACCTGTGAGGGCAGCATCACTTCAGGTCAAGGGTTAAATCCATTACAGAGAAGCACTTGGGGGAATGCCCTGGACACGATGCACATGGATGCTGATGCATTAAAACCATTTCCTGTGCAGATCTTCCACAAGGCAGGGAGAAGGGCTGGCCACAAACCAGTCCCCAGAACTGCTCCAGCACTAATGGCTTGCCCAGCAAGCCGGGGGCATCCTGGTCACCAGCCTGGTGCTGGCTGGAGGAAAAAAGCCTCCAGCCCTCAGCCTGCAGCCCCTCTGAGGCCAGCGGTGGCCGAGACCCTTCCCCTCACCATGCCCCTGGCTCCCGTGGGGCCGAGCTGCTGCTCGGCTGGCAGGTTATCAAACCTGAGGTGGTTTTCCCAGCTGTTTCAGTTCCAGCCATAAGTGTTGTACAAGTCAAAAAAGATCCATTTAGGGCATTCCTGGTCAGCTCTGACCACAAATGGTATCTGGGTCCCTGGAAGGTCACATTTTCTTGCTGCGTTCCGATGCCCAGCTGGGACGGCTGCCTGCACACGAGGTACTGGAGGGTGCAGGCAGGCATGCTGTGCCACTTTCTTCCTAGGTGTTGCCTAAGAACTGAGAGGATGCAGAGAGCCTTAGAAAACCTCCTAGATTAGTAGCCCTTTCCCAGAATGGGTTCTGGAGCCGAAGCAATCAGCCATTCTGATTTGCTTTGAAAAACATGTATTTTCAGTCTTCATGTATTTTTCCCTTCTCTACCCTTCCATCTTGCATCCCCACACACTTCCTTTCATTCCCCTCCTTCCTCCTCCTTTTCATGAGCTATTTTCAAATGCCAGGAAGGGCGAGATCTGAGGGGAGGAGGAGTAACTGAAAGAAAAAAAAAGGGTGGTAAAATTATTTCACACATTTATGGGAAAAAAAAAAAAA
>VYXC01008883.1:41968-111802 GCA_013397175.1 Platysteira castanea
GTGTGGGTGTGGGGAAAGAGAACAGCTCCAGTTCCCAGAAGACAAAAAGCAACTTCATTCATTTCCCAGCGTAATTTTATCAGGTAGGAAGGCTTGGTTACATTTCTGCAGCCCTACAGTTCCCAGAGATGGTCCAAGTTGTCCCTCCTGCTGTGTTGTCCTGACCTGGCACAGGTTTGATACTGGGGCTTTGGTACCGGGAAACAGGGGTAGGAAGATGTCAAGTGGGGGGGAAAAGGGAGGATGAGCTTCTGAAAACATGGTTTTGATCGAGCCAAACTTGGCCCTGGGAAGGGTAGGAGAGATGTTGCAAATATCACCAGCTTCACAGGAAGCATTTTTTCACACAAGGACAGTATGTTGGATGATTTCCCGTATTTAATAAATAGGATTAAACCCAGCAACAACAGCTTTTGCTGGGAACTAGGAGCTTGGGTTGTGATAAACTTTTTAGATGGCAAAATCTCCTTATGCTCAATTGTTTTTTCATCTCACTGGTAAAACTGAAAATAACTGTTTTGGCTTGTCCGGCCGTTCTTGAGACGTGATTTGTTTGTCTCACTGGCCCTCTGACTCACGGCCACTGGAAAAGGAAAGTAACCCCAATCCTCAAGGAAGCTTTTCTGAGTAGCTCACTGCTGAGAAGCTGGAGGACTGATGTTCTGCCTGTCCCACATTGAGGTCCTGTCCCCTTCATGCCATGGAGCTTTGGGGAAGGCCCTGGACAGGAGGAATTTGGAGATCCAGCAGCAGGCATTAGCCTACCCATCTCCCCGTGGGTGAGCCCAGGATCTTGGAGCAGGCTGGCATTTCACACCTTGGCGAGGGTGACATTTTCTTTGCAGCTTTTCCATGTTCAGAAGATGGCATTTCACCCCTAGAGGAAGCTGGTATTTATAAGGCAGGGCACTGGCATTTCATTCATTGTTACCATCCAGTGATTCAGACAAGGTCTCTTAGCCAGAAAGGTCAGCTGGGTCTCTGCTGTTCTTTGCTGCTTTTCTTTCTTTTTCCTTTTTTTTTTTTTTTTCCCTAAGGGGAAGAGGGAAAAACAAAGCCAAGTCACATGCCAGAACTGCTGATTGCCATTTTTCTTGCCTTGAAAATTAAGGTCTACTAAGCTACATAAAAACTAGGACTTTCCAATGTCCATCTTGGAAGGGTGTCTTTGGAAAGGTCCTTATTTTGCTTTGAGTTCCAAAGGTGCAACCCAGAGCCTGGTGCTGGGGCAATGTGGGTGGGTGGCAGCAGTGTTTGCCCCAGTGCTGTGCCAATGCTCACCATTGCCCCAGTTATCCTGCATCATCCTCTTTCTTGGAGCTGAAGCCCATGTGAGCCTAAAACTGCATCTTTTCTGGCCAAACACCAGGTTTGGTCCCCAGGGTTGTGGAGCAGGATGAGAAAATCAAGTGCAGGTCCCCTCTGTGACTCTGGGGCTCTTGTTGGACTGGGGCAATCTGGACACTGCCAGAGGCTGGGAAATGTAAATAAAATTAATAAGAAGCTGTTAAATTGTGCCTGAACCTTGCAAGGAACAGCGTGGGGAGCGCTGGCTGCAGAGATGTATCTGCTGCCACTCTGCGGGCTGTGGCACATTCATTAAGCATCTTTAAGATGGATACACCCCCCAGTTCACCTCCTGCAAAAGCCTGGGAATTTATTTCCTCCCGAACCGTGCCATCAATCACCGGTGACAGCACCGCCTCGGCACCGCGTGGCTCAGCCGCGGAGCAGCCGGAGAGGCATCGGGCTGGCTGCCCTGCCACACTGGGGGGGGCTGCCTCGGACCCCCACGCCCTGGCTGCGAAGAGGGGGATCCCGTTCCCTTGCTCCCGCACAGCCGCTGGGGGAAAGGCTGTCTCACACCACAAATGCATTCGTGCACCTTTTCTGTGCTGTTCGGGACCCTGCTACCTCGTGCTGGTCTGCAGGCTCCCCCTGCTTCTCTTGGCCACCCAGCACTGCCTGCATCCATCTCTAATCCCCATGGGCCGATGGCTCGGAGGGGAGTTGATGGTCCCACCTCTTCTCTCCCCTCTGTGCACCTCCCTGTGATCCTGGCCCTTTCCTTGGTACCCCGGCTCTGCTCCCAGCCCTGCATTCGGTGCTTGCTGGGTGGATGCTGGGAGCTCCCTGGGCCCTGCACTGTGTGTGTAAATGTGAGAGCCTGACGTCTTGGCAGAAGATTTTTGCTGTGCCTGACTTGGTGCCTGTAGCTTTTAGCGGAGCAGCCAGACAGGAGCAGGACAAATCCAGCGATCCGGGGCAGTATGGGGGATGCCGACTGACGTCTGAGCTGCTTTGCTTCCCCTCCCCTCTCCGCCTGCTCTGTTAGTGCTGCTCTGGACTGGAAAGATGTGACAGGTCCACTTAGCAGGAGGAAAGACCAGCTGGAGGGGGCTGAGTGACCCTTCTGCCCTGCACCCAGCACCCTCTGTCCAGCCCTGCCCGGACCCTGCGGCCGCTCCTTTCCTTCCTGGTGCTGACATTTCACCCTGCAGTGCTTTCAGCTGTCAGCCAAGCTGCACATTATTTCAGTTTATGCAGAGGCCTCAGTTTTCCTTCTTCCTGCAGTTTCTTCCCATGCTTTTAATTTTTCCCCCCTATCAGCTGGGAACCTACAGATTATCCCATAAGAGCAGAATAAAGACTTGTCAACCTTTCTTACATGCTCCTTGAGATGCAAATAACTTCCTGAACCCCTTATAATGCTTTATTTTCTGCCACTTCTGCTACTCTGAGTATAATTTGACTGACTAAAGGATCTTGAAGCTGAAGGGGAAAAAAAGATAAAGTAGACTAATAATAATGGTAAAAACTGCTCCCGAGGCTGATAAGGGCCTGGAGATTCACACACCGGCATCGCCTGCCAGGGCAGGTGTGAACCTGGCTTTTGTTCCCCAGCTCCATAAACCAGTGCTGGGAGTGGGGACAGCCGGTCTCTGCAAAAATGGGATGTTTTTCAAGAGAAGAAAGGTATTGTGTCCCTTGTGATATGGAAATGAGTGGGGAGGTAAGGGCAGGGAGAGAGGATTTCTGATGGTAATGAGGTTTTACGCTGGCTTTCTTGCCTTGCCTACATCCCTCCCTTTCAACTGTGGGATGGGGTTTCAAAGGCTGTTGTATTCTTTTCCTTGGATTATTTGTCATGTTTTTTTTTAACCTTGCCTGTTGTGGTTTTTAAAGATAAAAGGTGGGAGCCGCAATGAAGGAGAATTTTCCTTCCCCTTCATTGGAAGGGCTGGGAGATGCTGCAGGAGTTACGGTTACTGATGTAAGGATGCTGTGAGCTCTCATAGGCGGGTTAGATGGGCTTGGGAATGCATTTCCTCTCCCATCCCATCCCACAGCCTCAGCATGGCTGGAGAGGGATGTGACCCCCTGGCTGGAGCAAAGGCTGGTGCCAGACACAGTGACTGTGCCATCCCCAAGCACCGTGTCACAGCTCTGTAGCACAGGTGGAACCCAGCCTCTCCACAGTTGTATTCAACTTGTAACTCTTGGATGTTGCTTGTGGCACCTCCTTTGGAGAAACAGCCTCTCTTGCCCTTGACATAGCTGAAGGCTGAGTATTCCTCTTGCTCCTAACTCAGCTGCTGCAATATTCCTTGTGACTGTCCATCAGTTGGGCCTTATTTTAGTCCAAGTTTGCCTAGATTCCAGCCTCCAGTCACTAACTCTGGTCCAGCATTTATCTGCTGCCTTGAGGAATGCTCTGTATTCCAAAGCCCTTTTTCATGTAGGAAGCTGTGCCTCTTGATGGAAAGGACTGGACACAAACTTCCTGTGCAAACAGTTTCTGGTGGAAGACTAAGGTTTGGGCCCAGTTCAATTTGTTGTCTAAAACATGAGCTCTTTGCTGAAAAGGTGAACTTTTTCCTCTGCAAAGCCAGTGCTGTGAGCCCATGGGTGTAGCTCCCAGGGGAACAAGGTGGGGAGCAGACAGCTGGGGTCAAGGGGAACGAGGGGGCATGGAGGGATCTGAAGCTGTTCCTGGGCAGTGGTGGGGTTGCTGTTGGCTCTGTGGTGCCACTGAATTCCTGCACGGCCGCAGTGCAGTGAGAGCCTCGGCAGGGAGGGCAGCTGGGCTGAGCTCCACTGTCAGTGCTTTTCATTTGTTGTTGATCTGAGGAACTTCACTGGACCTCCCAAGGGAGCTCCCTGCCCCTCCTGCCTCTCCTGCCCTGCAGTGAAGGACCACTGAAACATGGCTGCTTGCAGAAAGTGCTGATCCAAATGAGCTCTGCCAGGCTGCTGCGGGTCAGGAGGGCTCCCAGGTCAAATCCACTCTACAGGCAGGAGCTGCAAGCAAAGATGCCTCATGATGAGCTCTGCTGGTGTTTATTCTGGAGCTCCCTTTCTAGCTGAAGCCCTTGAGCTGTGCTGGTGTCACTTCCCCCCTGCCCAGCAGACATTGCTGCTCAGCTGTTTGCTTTTATCCCTTCCTAATTTTACAAGAAGTGACAGTAAATCTATCCTGCATGCACAGGACCGTGTGGGGTGTTTAAACAATCACTTGCATCCAGATGTGGTGATGGCTTTGGGGTATGTCCTGGCAATATGGGTTGGTGCTGGATGTATTATGCTGTAAAAGTTAAGGTTCAGAGTCTGATATTCAGTCCACAAGAGCAGGAGAGCATTTGGCCATGAGCTGTGCTGTGTGGGGCTATCCCATCGTCTGTGGGCACCTGGGGTGTCAGGGGTGTCTCCTGCCAGACCTTCCTGCAGATACTGCCAAGGGCTCCCAAGCACAGCCAAGGGTACCTACACACCTTCTCTCCACGTCCAAAAAGACCACAAGCCTGGGAGGACGAGGAGGAGGGGGAGCAAGGGGACGTGGCAGAGGAAGATAAGGCCGTGGAACGGAGGATTTGTGGGAAGTTAATGGGCGTTGAATTGGCATTATGCCCCAGCAAGTTCTCATTTCCCTGGCTCTGTGCTGGCTCATCCTCACCCCAGAGCAGGGAGAGAGCAGGGTGCACCCAGAGCTGAGGGCTGTGCCCCGGCACATCATGGCCAGGGAGTGCAGGGAGCCAGAGTTTGTGGCCCTGGGACCTTGGGCACACAGCAGGTGGCAAAAGGGATAAAGCAGAGGAAAATGAGGTTGCTCCACTGCTGCCCCGTGGGTGATGCTGAGGGAGATGCTCCATTTTAAATCAAATCCAGATCAAAGTGGAGATGGCTCCTCTGCTGCTTGGGGATGCATAAGGCTGTGTCTGAGCTCATAACGTAAGGGCAGCTTTTACTACCCAGAGCCATCTCCTTGCTCTGCTTCACTCCTCAGTGCTCTCACAACAAGCCAGTATTTGCTCTGCTTCATATTCCGTTGGCTTGGAAAAGCCGGAGGGAGATTGCCATGGCTTCACCCTGGGCAGGAGTGGTGGTGGGGCTTGGCCTCTGCCTGCTCTGAACTGGGAAGGATGCTGGCTCTGTAGGAGAGTTATTTTTGAGGCTTCCTTAGCTTCTAGCACTGGGGCAGGCTATTCCCCCCATTAGCTCAGCCTGCACCCCCAGGGCGAGCCTCTGATGAGGAGCCAAGGTGCAGCAGAGCTGGGGGCTGGCAGCACAGTCCGACCCCGTGGGAAGCACTGCAACCTCCCTCTCCGTGGGGCAGGGACAGGCCATCGCCTCAGCCAAAGCAGAAATGCTCCGCTGGTGTTGTTAGTTCTCCAGCTCAGGGATAACAGCTCTTCTTCTGTGCCTCCTGAGCACCCTCAGAAACAACACCATGACTGCTTAAGTCTTTCCTTGTGTCCCCTGTGTCCTCGACATGCCACCTTGGGGAGGGCTCAGCAGTCCAGGAACGTGACAGCAGTGCTTGGCATAGGGTCAGGAGCATCCTTGATGGGGCACGCTGAGTTTGGGAGCCACTGGTGAAGGGTCAGCCCTGGGGATGTGCTTTGGCCCTGGCATCCACGTTTGCCCTCCTTCATGTCCCCAGCACAGCTCAGAGCTGTATGGGAGAGGTCTGAGAGCAGCAAGGGGATGTGGTGGGATAGTCACCTGCAGGCCAGGCCCTGCTTGGTCTGGAGGTTTCTGAAAGACTTCTTCCTTGCTTGCATTCCCTTTGCTCAGGTCTGGATGGATGAAATGGACTTTACAGCCCCAAATCCCTTAATCTCCAGTATACTTAGCAGTATTAGCCAGACTACAGAAGTTATATACACAGTAATTGCACTCAGTGGAGGACACTCTCACAATTTCATGCTGGAAGGAAACGCGTTATTCATTTTCCCCTGTCTCCCACCCATCTCTGCAGAAATACATTGGAGTCATGATAAGGATACGTTAAACATGCAGAGAAATGTCATGGCTGAAATACAAGCTGCTCTCCTGGCAATTAACCCAGGCAGCCTTGCAGAAGATGTGCAGGGTGAAATCTGCTCAAAGCAGGGCCTAAAGCTTCAGCACATCTTAGCTACTAATGCTAAGCAAGTTATGCTAAGCAATTAATATCCTTTACTTCTTTACAGCCCTCCCTTTGTTTTTATTAAACATCCCTGCTAATACATTTAGCAAAGCTCGCAAAGCCTTTCAAAAAGCATGATCAGCTTCCATAATCTTATATACAGAATGATCACAAGCACCAGACCAAACAGACTCAAAGCTAGTACGATTGCCACTGGGTGGAGCAGGAGGTTATAAATTCCTGTACTGTAGGTGACCACCCCAGGTGAGTTTCCCACCACTGGTATTCTCCACCTCTTTTTCCTCTTTTGAACACACACTGCATTTCATCCACATTATGGTGGACAGTGATTATAGTTTTTTTCCATCAATTTATATATATTTTAATACTTGATGTAAGTCATCACGGTGTGATAATTTCCTTACCAGCATTAAGATTAATTCCAGTTGAAGTAGGTAACAAGTCTTTAACTAGTGTATAATTAGACTGTAACAACTGGTGGGACGTAACAGGAGCTGTATAATTAAAATCATACCCTATAATTCCACTAAAGTTACGAATGCAAATATTCGAATGATTACTTGTACCTACAGTAATATCACCTACTAAAATAAAACCACAAAGGTTCCTTAGGAAAACATATCCTTTTCCAATATATATCAGTGCAATTGCAGGGATTTCATCGGCAGGTGTTTCAAAATGACAAATGTTTTGCTCAGTGTCAAGACGTCTTGGGGTTTAATGGTGTTACTTTTACAGCTGAATCCTTGTTGTCCCCATGTACTGTTGGCCACGTGTCCACTTTGTGGTATCCATACTTTATCTTCTATGGGAAAGAGGATGATTGTATTGTGATTTAGTGCAACAATTGGGTATATGCTGTATACTGAAGCATTATATTATTAAGACAGAAATGGTGACCTTATTGTTAATGGGGTCATAATTGCCCAAATACCACCAGGATTAAAATTCTCTTTCAGTTCTGTTGTCCCAAGCTACTTTTCAAACATCTGTGAGTAAGGTGCCTTCTTTGCCTACCCTCATAAGTGCTGCCACTGTGGAGTGCATCCACATTTGAGTGTGGATACAGCTAAGAGCTGGTGAAAGATTGCCCTGGACCATTCCAAGTGCCTCTACAATCAGCTGGTGGTCTCTCTCATTAATTTTCTCCCACAGAGGCAATATATCAGATAAGAGTCATTGATTAGTCCCCAAAGCTAATAGAGAGGATCGCAATGGGTGTTCTAATTTGCTTAAATCACTTGTTGTTGCATTTAGTTTATTTAGGAGCACTTCAACATCTATACCATTAAGGACTCCCAATCCCATCCCTGTAAAACCAGTTGCATCCCTCTTTGTTTGCTTTGAAGGGGAATGAGCAGAAAAGGGCAATCAGTCCTGGGTCAGCACTTGACAAGTGATGTTAATTATATACTATTACTTCTTAAACTGTTATCTGTCATCATACAACAACTGGTGTTAAGTGTTGAGCAGCAGCTGGTATTTTCAAGCAATGAGACCTGTCCTGCTTACCTCTGCCCAGGCTAAATTATAAACCTTATCTGATGGGCACCAGAAAGCAAGAGCCTTCCTGTCAGGTGTTTCAGGAACTGGGAACCTTGTTCCTATATAATCTAGGAAAACTATCTTCCCTTTGGATTTGTTAACTTTCCACTAATCCGGATCATCCATCATTTTTATCCTTAGCTATGCTGTAGCAGTAACAGAGTCAATAATACCAAGAGTAGTGAGATGTCCCATCCATCCTTAGCTGATGTGAGTTTTTCCAGGAGTCAGTCATTTGTCAGCTGGCTGGCTAGTTACCACCTGCTTGATGGGAGAATGGTGTATCCATCTTTCTTTTCCTAAACTTTTAACAGCAAAATAGGAACATAGTAAGACAGTATATGGTGCTTCCCACTTAGGTTCCAGTTTGTATTTTCATGAGAACGTGTTAATTAAAATGTCATCTCCAGGTTGTATATCATGGACCTATATTTCCAGAGGTGTAGGCTATACCACTGAGCGTATTTCTGTTATTTTCAAACCCTTCCTGCATTTATATGATGTGTTGTGTCAGCCATTCATCAGATGAGAGCAGTAGGTGTTTTAACTGGGTATTACCTTCTTTAATAAGGCCTTGTGTCAACCTTTCTTGTTGGGAAGGCTTCTACCCAGCCTGGTAACTGATGTATTATCACTAACAAGTGTATTCATTGCTGCTACATCAGCCAAGGCATTCCCTTCCCTAATTTCTGTAGTGGCCTTCGTATGTGGCTGGACAATATATTACAGCAATTTCTTTGGGCAGCTGGGGCTGATTCCAGCACTTGTGTATTTCTTCTCCACTTGATACTTTTTTCCCCAATGATGTGAAGAATTCTCCTTCTTTCCATAGCTTTGCCATTGTGTGGCATACCCTGAGAGCATACCGAGAGTTTTTTGGCTCGTTTCCCTTTTCTCAGTTGTTCTGTACATGTCAGGGCTACCATTTCACTCTGTCCTTGCTGGGAGCGTGCCGTGGTTACACTGAGCAATTAATACTTTAATTATAAATTAATAATTTATTTCTTCACAAGGTGAGGAGCCAGTCCCTCATCTTTACATCTGGGTGTTTGTATGTCCCACGCCTGGTGCTGCTCCTGTTTGCAGAGCTGATAACTGATGGCAGAGAAGACTCTACTGTCTGAGGAATACTTATGCAAACAAGCACAATGGCTTAATAGGGAACACCTGGAGAAATCTCCAAAGAAAGCGCCGTAAATTCCCCTTCCTGTGGATTTATGGGGAGATTTTTCACAGATATTTATGGTTTCCCAGGTGCGTTGTTGTGACTCCTTAGCGCAGATTTGCATGGCGTGCTCCAGGAGCTGATGAGAGGGGAACATTGACGGGGCAGCCGTGTGTTCATACCAGGATGGGAGTGGGAAATGGCTCCTTAATCCCTTGGTGAATTCCTCCTGTGTGTGGCAGCTCTGCCAGCACCAGCTGAGCACCTGGAGAGGCTGGCAAGTGGGGCTGGCTGGATTTTGGTGGCCCTGATTAATTTAGATGGTCCTGGTGCAATGCAAGTGTAGGTCACCTGCCACAGCCCTGTCTGAGCGTGCTGCCCCATCCACCCCTGCGGGGCTGGGCCACACCAACACTCCCCTGTTGCTGTCCACAGCCAACCCATTGAAACACATCTCTTTTTCTCCTCTTTTCCAGGTTCCTTGCCTCACCAGCAGGTCCTTGTAGGATTTCAGCTCTGGTAAGTGCAGTTGTGTTTCTCCTTGCCGAGTCCATGCCAGTTGCCAAAGTGTCACGTGGGGTTGGAGGGGCAGTGGGCTGGGCACCACCACCGCTCCCCAGGCAGGTGCAAGAGCCTGAGTGTGCCTCTGTTAAGGAGCCAGTTCCTGCTGCACTTCACCCCAGAATTATTTCCCTTCTGTGTGAAAATACGCTGAGATATGTCTATCAGTGCCCTTCCATAGTCTATGAAGGGAAATGATGTGGGCATCTTTAATCCATCCTGGGTAAACTTTGTTGGATGGGAACTGAAAACTTTGGTGATTGGCATGATGGTTGTAATAAAAGCTGGGAGGTACCTGCCCCTGGGTAGGACTCAGCGGACCTTTGGAACAATAAGAAGGTGAACTGATGAGTGGAAGGAGAGCACAACCTGCCTGGGCACCTTTGCAGAGGAGCCAGGCTTAGAGGAGCATTTAGGACCTGGAAGAAATGTGAATGTCAGAAGCTGCAGTCCTGGCTGCAAGCTAGAGTTGTCACCTGTAGCCTTTCCAGGAATGTGCTCCTCTCAGGGCACCCACTCTGCCACCAGCCACCCGGCTGACTCCCAGGGAACCAGGGGGTAGAAGGATAACATTTCTGGGCTTTCTCAGGCTCAAGTCCCTGTGCTATTCAGTGTTTGATGTTTTCACACTTCCAAGGTCCCCGTGGGTTTTCTAACCTTACCTTTAACCCAGCAGAAAGGGTCCTGGTTCTGTGCTGGGGTAAATTAGCAGGAGTGTCTTGCAATCAGCGTAGTTACCATGTATTGTGTCATCTTCACCTTTGTACTCTTGACATGTTCTCTTTAAAAAGTACACATTTATCAAAAAAGCAGCCTCTTAGTTTGATGCTATCTGCTGGTTTGATAATTAAGTCCCATGGAAGGCACTGACATCAGCCACGTGCTCAAGGATTTGCCACCGATGTCCCAGGCTGCACGGCTCTGTTGAACTTGAGGGGTTTTCTTTTCTTTAGCTGCAAATGATTCACTACTTGGGGCCTAAAATGATTGAAGGGAGGGTTGTTATGGTGATCTCAGGGGTTTGGGGTGCTGCTGGTGTGACCTTGCTCTGAGACAGAGCTGTTCTGCGACAGGGGCACCACTGTCTGGGGCATATCTAACCATGGCAGGGGGCAAAAGAAGGTTGTGGATCCTGGTGCCTGGGGAACTGCCCTGATGTCCTCTCCTTGTGCATCCATCTCACTAGAGGGCATCGGGCATGGCTTACCCCAAAAGCTATTCCTGACTCCAGAACTGTGCAGAGACTCCTGATCCGTGATGCTTTGCTCGTGACCTTGGCAGCCTCCGCTGGGAGCAGCTCAGGCCCTTGGGAGAGCTGTGCTGTGTTGAGGAAGCAGCACTGCCATACTCCAGCATGTGGAGAAACTCCAGCCAATAGGTGGATGAATGAATCAAGTGATTTTTCTGTGTCATGGCTGTGTTACATTGGGAAGTGAACATACAGCTCTGTCTTCCCACACAATTCCTGCAGGAGCAGCTCTGGCCATGCTCCTTCCAGCAGCAGAAAGCAAGTGTCTGTAGCTGCAGAGTAGGGACAGGCAAACCAAGACCCATTGGTCCTTGAAAAAGGGGAGAAAGTGGAAAATGGCCTGGAGGAAGGGGCAGTGGGGGAGAAGTGGCCAAGGCGGTAGAATTGCCTCTCCCGACGTAATGTAATCGGCTCACGGCTTCTTCTCCCCAATCCTCTTACACCCCTCCCGCTGCACATTTCTCCCCAGACGCGGCCATGTGTGTTAGCAGAGATAAAAGCTCTCTTCCCACGTGGGCTCTTCTCCCCCAGCATGCTTAATCATGAGCCAACGTGGCAAACAGCCTTCCTGAGAGATGCCCCGGACTTGGCTCCTCGCTCTCCCTCCCTGCCTCCTGCCTTTTGCCTCGGCTCCCACTCTGCCCCGCACCCTGGGGCTCCCCGCACGCCCCTGCAGCCTGCGCAGCCATCACGTGCCTCTGATAAATGAGCTTCATCTGCACCCAAAATTAATCACATTGTCATGCTGGCAGAGGATGAGGCAGCTGCGCCGAAATGCCCGAATCCCTGGCTAATTTATCACAGGGGCTGGATGCAGAGCTGCTCCGCAGCTCCTGCCGCATGGGGACATGCTCCGGAGAGGTGGATGGCGACGAGGAGCTGTGAGGCCTGGGAGCGAATGCTCAGGGGGACACATTCTCCTCCTCCCCAGAGCTCAGCCACTGATTTTCAGCCAGGAGAACCTGGTGGGAGACTGCTTGTGCCCAGGAGGGCCGATGCTGCTGCTGATAGCCCAGCTCCTCTGAGTCAGCTTGGGCCTGGGAGCTGATGCGTCCTCCTGCGCTGGAGCATGCTCAGGAATCCAGAGCAGAAGACTAATGAGGGAAATGACTATGAGGGAATTATTCTAGGATTTCCAAAGCCATGGTCTTTGTGGATGGTGGAACCAGAAGACACCCAGCCAGGATGATGTGTCTTGTTCACTTCATTGCTCCAGTTTTGCTCATCAGAAGCAAAGTGTTGACCGGCGGCGCCTGTGCTGCCTGTGATGGGCTGGGATCAGCACAGAGAACCAGCTCCAGGGCCAAGGGCTCCCAGCTGGGCCAGTTCCTGGTACAGGACATCTAGGATGGGGGCCAGTTGTGATGTTCGCTCCTGGTGTTGTGCATCTTTCTGGGATCCACATCATCCTGCTTGCTTGTTGGTTGCCAGCTGCTCCTCTCCATTTCAGTGTGGGTTTGCTGGGCAGACTCTCTTCTCCTAAGTCCATCCCTAGGACAGACATGGGTTTCTCCAATACATTCACTCTCGCTTGTCTTGTGGTAATTAATTACTAATTCCAGACCAGACTTAGCTCTGGAGTGCTCATTAACTAATTGGATGCCTTCCAGCAAATCCCAGCAGTCCTTCCACGATGGGAAAGTCATGCGTTCCTTGTCTGCTTCCTGATTGCTTTGTCCCCCCATAGTCGATGGGAGCACCTTGGAAGAGATCCACTGGGGCTGCTCTCCTGGAACTAGCAGGGGGCTGCTGGCAACACAGCAGGCGCTTTCTTGGGGGTGCATAATAATGGACAGCAAAGCAAAGCAACACATAGATGCCCCATACGGTGACTGGTGGCATCCTTCGCTGGGCTCCCAGCTGCTGGGAGAGGCTGGAAACCTGCTCTGCCCACTGGTCTCTGAGGGTTTCACACCGACTCTATTTGCAGATATTGTTGGATGTGGGTTTTTTCCTCATGGCCTGGCAGAAATGCTGGAAAACTGTTGTCCTTTGCAGTCTGAAGCTCTGCGTTGCTCACGCTTTGCTGTCATGGGGAGAACTGGTCCCATGATTTTAGAGAAAAGAGGTTTTTATCAATAAAATTGAGCTGCTGGTGCTGTGAGCAGCTTGCCCAGACAAAACAGTGAATGGCTTTTGTTAAAACTTTAAATCTTAACTTACAAGGGCATGGACTCCCTGAGATCAGCCGTAAGCTGGTGCTCAGATACACGTGGTGTTTTGAGGAGGGAGAAAAGGGTATTTTGGTTTCCTGTGCCTGTGAGGGCCTTGTGGGGTCTCTGGCCACTGGGCACCAGCAGTCATGGGCAGCTGAGCAAGACAGAGTGGAAGGCTCAGTCTGAGCATCTCTAAGCCTCCTCCTCAGACCCTGCTGGGCTGACCCAGAAGCTTTCCTCCCTTCTCACCTGCATGCTTCAGAGTGGATTCTGGGGCTGGGCTGTGCTCGTGACTCTGTTTCCAAGCTCTTTGGAGAGGCAGATGTGTGCATGGCTGTGAGTAGGAGATATGTCTGACCTGATGTTCATCCTTATTTCAACTCCCCCAGGGCCTTTGGGGGATGATGCAGCCTTCAGTCAGCACAGAGGAAAAATTACAGTTTTCTTGGCTCAGCTGCATGTTCAGAGTGAGCTGCTGCCAAGGCAAGGGCTCCCATGGGTGCCACCCCTAACCCTGGTGCATGGTGATCGGTCCCAGTGGTCAGCATTGCTCAGCCTTGTTGAGGCTGCCTGCTTCACCAGGCTGCTGTATTTTTTTCATATGCTCTTATTTTTTTAAGTCAGGGCTACAGCTGAGGTTTTGTAGGCACCCTTTTGCCAAGACATGACCTGCTTGTGCCTGCTGTTGAGGGGAGAGGCCAGGGAGGAGCCAGGGAGCAGCTGAGATGTGACGTGGGGAATTGGAGATGTGTGGTGACACCAGTGCAAAGATTGATCACACAGCCTGGGAATAAGAGCTCGGGTTTCCAGAGTGTGTGTTGAGAGCGTGGAAGGCAGCGCACCTCGGGAGCCTGGCACAGAGGACATGGATGCTGGGAGACTCCAAAAGATGCCTTTGCTTGGGTTGTGTGAGGAAAGTACTGAGGGTCAGCCCCAGGTCTCACAGAGGTGGCTGGGCTGCTGCTGGTGCTGGGACAGGGCAGGACCTCCTGCCAGAGTCAGGACAGCTGCTGCTGGCTCTGCTCAGCATTTACCATCCCCTGGGCTGGGAGGGAACCCAAATCCAGGAACAGCAGAGAGAGGCATCCCCAGGAGCACACGGGATGTTCCAGGGGTGTTGAGCCACCTCGGCAGAGGGAAACGCTTTTCTGCCCAAAGAAAAGGCTTTTCCAGACTCTGTTGGAGCTTGGGGAAAGCCTGCTGTAGCTATTTTGAAGCACTCTTTGGTTGGAGGTGCCCAAGTCTTTTAGGACTCAGAGTTCAGTGTCTGAAAGGACCTGTTCCCTCGAAATTCAAAGTAACTGACTCTGCAGATCCCTGTGTACCAGCAGGCAGGGCAACACTTAAGGACTTGTCATGGCAGGGCTGACACCAGCCTGCTTTTTAGGTGCAAATAAGTGTGCCACAAATTATATCAGACTTCACTATCCATTAACAGTCCTCTGTTCTCTGCTCCTCTGATCTTTTGTCAGTGTGAAGGAACCGGATGTAGATCTTTGGGTCTAGTCCAGCCCCAGGGTAGTAAATTGGACATCTCCTGTCCTTCTGTCTTTTGTAGAATCCATATGGATGTAATGGATTTAGTGGCATCTTGCATTTTCCTCTGTCCAGGCACAAATAATGGTATTTCACCCTGGCACCCCGAAAACCCCTACACCCACATTTTGGAGAGGGCTGTGATCTGAATGCCCACCTGCGCTCCTCTGAGCTCAGCCTTTGGGGGCTGGGCATGGTTTGAGAGGGGTTGTGCATGGTTTGTGTGGGGGTTTGACATGGTTTGTGTTTCCTTGAACCACCACGCTTTTGGACAGAGCTGGAAGCACCAGCCTCCCTGGCACGCTCCGAAGCTGGCTCCAGGGAGCTGAAATAACCTGGTGTGACTCTGCAGAGCCTGATTTCTAGTCCCTGGAATTAAACACCCAGCTGTTGAAATCTTTTATATGTATTCAAACTGAGACTTGGCAGGCTTAGGAAGCAGGGAGCTCGCCTCGGTGACCAGGAAGATCCGTTGTGCTCTTAAAGCAAACTCCATCATACCTCAGCCAGGATGGGCAGGGATCTGAGCATGCCAGGGATGCTTTCATGGGCTGAGATGGTGAGATTGGGTGGGAAACTGCTGTGTTATTCCTGGTATCCAGGCCATGGGCGAGGGACTGGGAGCTTCCCGAGACATGGGGTCTCCAGACACCAAAAGGAGTACCCAGAGCCCCCTAAAGCACGTAGGGGCTACATTTTGTGCTGAGGTCTTGAAGGGAGAAGAGGGCTCAGCATCTGGAGATTTTCCAGGCAGTGCCCGAGCTGAGCCTAAGGATAACCGCCTCATCCCACTGGAGCTGGCAGGAGAAGATGGCTGCTCCCCCAAATTCCAGATTTGTCCATCACTAGCGATAATGCACCGAGAAATAAATGTCACTTACGAAATTTATGGCAGAGCTGCTTTGCTAGTCTCCTTTTTTAAGGTTATACTAAAAATTAAACCACATTTCCCCCAGAGGGAGCGGCAGGCTGTCACCATAACAAATGTCCCGGTGTGTCACGGAGCAGCACACACGCGTGTGCACGCAGCGCAGGGAGGCATCGAGAGGCAGGGCGGCGCAAGCGGCGCCGCTCACGGGGCTGGTTAGCTGCGGAAAATCGTTATTTTTATACTCACACTTTATATGGCAATTTCCTGCCCGCGTAGAAAGGAAAAGAAAAAAAAAGAAAAACATCGGGGAGTTACACAAGCTCAAAACCGAGTTCCCAGTGTAAAACCTGGAGCGTGGTTTCTTTATGCCGCGGGAGCGCGGACTCCTCGCGGGTGCGGGCACACGGGGCACGGCCCCCCGCTCCCGCTGGGGATGGGATCCCATGGCGCGGGCACCACCAGCTCGCAGGAGGTGTTTGTTCGAAGTGAAGCAGGGGATCGGTGTGGCTTTGAGGACTGTTCTCCCTCCCCGCCCCGAGCGGGGCGGCGGCGGTTCGAGGTGCGGCTCCCCCCGGGCGCTCCCGTGCCGCGTGTCTGGACCGGGCGCTCCGGTTGGGGGACGTTCATCAGCTCTGGCAGCGGAGCTAATGCGATTAAGGGCTTTCCTCACCCTCCGCTCAGTGCTCATTAACGTTTCCCTGCTAAGGAGTTTAGAAGCGTCGCCTCCTCTCGCCGCAGCTTTGGTTTGTGACGAGGGGAGCGGGCGGGGGGTGCAGAGGGGAAGGCTCCCCGACCCTGTGCGTTCTGTCCGGACAGCGACAGGGCCTCAGAGGGAGGAGATGTGGCTGGGAGAGCCGCTGCAATGCCGTGCAATGCCACCGACCCCAACGCTTCCAGCAAGGAGTCCTATTTCTGCCGGGGATTGGGAGCTGGGGAAGGCAGATGCCCTGGTTGAGGGAGGGTGACGCTGCCTGCCTGGTAGCCTGCGAACAGAGACCTACAAACAGCTTCTCTGTGGTGTCACAACCCCGGCCTCTGCGCAGGCAGGGAGAGAACCCAATTTTGGAAACCTCCTTCCCAGATCTCACTATCGAGAACCAGGAGAGATATTTTTATTTGGTCTTACAAGTAGGTTTTGAGACATCTCTAAGTGGGTGCTTCATAGTCTGCGTAGAAATAAAACCCTCCCATGCGCCACACAAAGCCCTTCACAGCAGCAAGCCCGAGGCTTTGCCCTGCTGCCTCTGCCCTGTGCTCCTTTTGCTCCATGTCCCTGGCCAGCTCTCCTGGGGGCACCTGGAGCAGGCTGACACGAGTTCTGACCCCTGCCCAGAGAAGTTTGATGCAGAAGATGATTCTAGACTTTCTGTGGTGGGTCCCAGATGTCTTTTTAGTCACCTGAAATGTGTCAGTCTGTGTTGAACCAAAGAAGAAAAGTGTGTTTGATGATTTTTTTCCCCCCTGAATATTTTAATTCTTCCATCAAGAAAACCTGAATCTCCCATGGAAATTGTGTTTCCTGTTTGAAAACAGGTTGTTAACACGCCACTCAGCACTACAGAAGGCTGCTTTTCCAGGGGCTAATACCTGAAGATTGACTGATTTCAATATCTAGCACACTATATCCTCTGATTCAGCCTTTTCCCTGCATCTTTGGGGCTTTTGTGCTTTTCCTTTCTCCGATGTGGATCCTCTGGTGCCTTGCAAGACCCAGGCTCCTGCTGCAGCCTGGCTCAGCTGAGCTGAGGAAGACCTCTCCACTCTGTCTGCCTGCCTATTTCCATGAAACCTCTAGGAATTTAATAACTTAGAGATTTTCAGCTGTCACTCAGACGCTGTTGAATTTGACTGCCGAGTCAGAGAGTAATTAGGCGAGACAGACAACATGTGGAGCACGTGATGGCACAAGACTTGTTTTCTTAAGGAAACCATGCCAACAAAAAAAAAAAGGAAAAAAAATATCTAAAAATACCTCTTTTCAAATTTTTTGCCTTGTTCTGCCTGCAGACAGCTCTTGACTGGCAGTCAGGGAACGTGGGCTGCCCTGGGGTGGTGACACCCAGCACTGGGTGCTGTGTGGGCAGGATGGGTGTTCCTGTCCCTGCAGTCTTTGGGGACATGGGGCTGAGAACTCAGCATGGCAACCTTGGTCCCTTTGAGATGACTCTGGGTGTGAATGAAATTCGTGACACGAGCATCTCCAGCAGTGCTGTGCTATTTCAGGGCAGACCCGTCAACACAGAACCATCTTTTATAAATAAAGGAGATTTTAATTAAAACCACAAATTGTTAACAGCCTATTACACTGCACATTGTGTCAAATAGTGGAGCATCCTTTAAAATACCTCTTAAAATACTGAATAGTGCTGCCACTAAGGGGCTTTGGCTGGTTGCTGAAGGTGCTGCTGCCTTCAGCCCTAGGTCTGTGTCCTGCTCCAGGACACCTTGGTGGTGCAGGAGGTCTTGGCTGAAGCGGCCAATATCGGGTTTGGAGGTGATGCCTGATTGCTTTGTGTAGCCTGTGTGCCCCATCTTCCCTTTGGAAGGGGGATATCAGCATTAGGAGCAAAGGGCGGGCAGGGCTGTGCCAAGGGAGCTACTGAGCCTGTTACTGTGCTGGGAGGAATGGAGGATGCTGCCTGGGGCTGGCAGTAGAGCCTCATGCTGCAGGCAGAAGCAGGCAGGAGGAGAAGGGTGAGGGCTGCTGCTGAAGGCCTCAGTTCCTGGTCGAAGCACTGCCCTCCAGGGTCTGGCTGTGTGTCTGGGATGCTCAGAGAAACCCAGACCCACACAGCTGCCTGCCCGTGCTAGCTTTTATTCCCCTTATCCGCTCCTCTCTCTCGGTGCTGGCAGGCAGCCCAGTGCCAGGCTTTTTATGCTTTTCTTTTTGTCTTTTTCAATGAGAATAAATCTTTTATCTGTTGACTGTGAGACTGTGCTGCAAACAGAGTTGTACAGATCTTGTGGGTTTTTTATAGCCACCTCCATCTTTCAGGTTGATGGTTTGCAGCTTGGTCAGTGCCCAGAGTTGGCACTGCTGGCTTGGATGGAACTTAACTCCAAGTGCTCCATGCTGGAGACCAGGATGCAGGGATGGACACCTGCCCTGCCACCTCCGTGGCATGATGTTTTCTCTGCTCGCCTTGTACTGAGTGTAAGAGGAAAGGGGAGGCATGTGGCTGGCAGGAGGCAGACACAGAGCAAGGAAAACCAGTTCATTTTGCTTAATTATGACTGACTGTGACAGCCTGCATCTTTAGTTTGAAAAGTATCTGTGAGGTACGGGCTGCTTCTCTCAAACAGGATAATTATGTTAATTAAAATGCTTTCTTTATGGCAGTTCTGATTAATAAAAACAGTTCCAGTGCTCTCTTTAAACACGCTAACCTTCTGTTGTGCAGGAAAACTGGCTTTTCTCAGCAATTTATGACTTTTAAAACAGATTAGAGCAGGACAGCCTGCTGCTTTCACACAGTAACGCTTCCTCCCTGGGGGAGAGCAAGGCAGCCCACCAGCACAGTGCCCTGCTCGTGGGGAACAGACGGAGCAGAGCACTCGGGCAGCGACGCCGGAGCAGGCAGCAACATGTGCCCGTGTGGGAGCTGGGGATGGGAGGCGTCAGAGAGCTCTGCGAGAGTGCCAGGGAATAAAAATACCACTTATTTCTCTAATTGCTGTTTATTTCCTCTGCGAAGTATTGGGATAATTAACAAGCTCCCAATTAAGAAAAAATTGTGTGTAGAGAAAAAACAGGTACGGGTGCCAAGAGAGCTGGGTTTGTGCCAGAGCGTGGCGAGGGGCAGTGGTGGTGGTGCCTCTTGCTGACCACACGTGGGATGGGGCCCTCTGGGGACTCCAGCACTCTGGAGGATGTGGTGATTTCCCAGTTCCTCACCAGAGACCTTTCCCAAGAGGAAGGTTGTGCTTGCAGAGGTTTGAAAGCTTAGGAGCTCATGTGACCACTGGTGTGGCTGCCTCATGTTTTGTCCTTTGGCTGGTTTGCTGGTCCTTGAAGGTGTTTACTTCCTATGTGTGGAGGTTCGGGGCCCCTGAGCACAGTCTGGTGTGGGTTTGGAGGGGGACTGGGCATCCACCACCCTCCTGAGAAGCAGTGGCAAATCGGGAGAGCTTGGTATCTCTGCAGGTAGCTCTGAAAATATAATCAACAGGCAGCCCAGAGTTCACGGGAGGCACCACTTGCTGTTCATAAGGGGGATGGGTTTGCCACACACTTGTCCCCAAATGCCATCCCCAGCCAGATGCACGTTCGCACTGTGGCAAGGAGGTTTTGTGTCCTCCCCACTCTCCCTTTTCCTTTTTCCACATCTTTCCTCTGGCTTGCCATCCCTGCTGGCAGATGCTGCTTTAGGCTGGGCCAGATGCTGGAGCAACACATGAAGCAGTTCTTAGCTCCCACTTCCCAAGCCCAGCAAGGGACTCTTACACAGGGGTAGTGACTTACATTGGGTCCCTTCCCTTCCTCTATGCCCAGGCAGAGACCAGCACCTCCAGCAGCCCACCCTCAGGTTTGGGGAGTGCTGCTGAGCCCTCTCCTTCAGCAGGTGCTTTGGGAAGGGTGACACCATCCTTCTGCCCTGCAGGTAGCTGGCCAGAGGAGTTTGGGTCTGTTCTGCCCTGCTCCTCTCGCAGAGGAGGAAAGTGAGTGCTTGTCCCGACTCTGTGAATTGCTGCATGTGACCAACAGCCCTTACCCGAAGAGCTGACAGATTTAGTTTGCCATCCAGCTGTGACTCCTGATGTAGAGCTGGGTGACTTCATTGGGTTTGCTCGAACTGGTGATCTGCTGGCAGGCAGCCCCACTCCCCCTCTCTTGCCACATCTGAAGTATTTTGGGAAGGATTGGTGTGGGAGAAGGGGAGTAAAAAACCCCTAGAGGCTCTAGCGTATCAAGTGCAGGCCAGGGGAGGGTGGTGAGGGGCTGTGGGGTGAGGTTCCTGCACACATCCAGCAAGGCAGCTCTGCCCTCTGCTGTGTTTGCAGTCCACAGATCTTGGTGAGCAGTGCAGTCATTCAGGGGAGCTATCCAGAGCTTCCCTGCAGGTTATCCCCCCAACCTGGGGGGCCACAGCCACCCCAGCATGGCTCCAGCCCCCTGGCACCGCCCTTCCCTTGCCCTGCAGGCTCGGCTGGGGCTGGCTCCGCTCCGCTCCTCTCCTCGCTGCCCCGTTTACCTCTGCTATATTTACATGTCTATTTTATGATTTCAATTTTTAATGCTTCTGCTCTTTGAAGATGCTTAATGCTTTGGAGTGGAACATTTTCTTCTGAGTCCTGAGTGCCAACTGAGGACAGACCAATAAATCAACTAATAACTGGAACCTCATTTTCTGCTCCCATGGCTGTGAGTTAACCCTCCTTGTGCCTCCAAGGCTGTCCTGGTGCTTCCCATCTCCCTGGGCAGGAGAGCTGCCTGTGCCAGCTACGAACACCCTTTGGCTGGGCAATGTCAGGGCTTTGGGATTCCCGTGCTGGGCTGTATCTTAAGTGGTGGTTTCCGGGTGTATCTTAAGTGATGGTTTCCAGCTGCCACCTTCTTTCTCTTTCTGTCACCACTGGTCCCAACGCCTCACTGGGTCAGCAGAGCTGGAGATTAGGAAGGCAGCCTGCAGAGAGTGGGGAGCATGGTGGGTGGGTCTGGCAAGTCACCCAGGGAGACCCAGGCTGTTCCAAAGCTCCTCAGGACGGGACAGCCAAGTGCCATCTTTGTGATGCCACAAAATCCAGGACCTCTAACTGTGCTCTGCAGGAATGACATCTGGAGAAAGCCACTTCCCTGCTGCTTGCACAGGGAACTCTTGCTCTGCCGACAACTTGTGGCAGAACTGGAGGAACCCCTCAGGAAGGCATCCCATCTCCCTTTCACTGGCAGCTGGAGCTGAAGAATCCCCAGTGCAGGAGAACGTGCTCTGCACTACGAGTCTAACAGAAAGTGGCAGATCTTGGGTAAATCTTCTTTCCAGCTATTCAGCCTAGCCCCCAAGGGCTGAGGACTTTCCACACTGCTGCCTTCATTAGTCCAACTCTATTTCCTGTTCTCATTCATCTCAATAACATCCTTTAAAGAAGAACCTGCTTTTGCTCGATCCTGCAGTGAGGTCTGCAGGGTACTTGCAGGGCATCTGTGCTTCCCCTCTGCACGTCCACACCTGCAGGCTTGAGGATTCAGGTGCTAGCCCTGCTCTCAAGATACCTTCCCCGAGACAGGCTGCTGGCCTTACCTTGCTCTAATACTTTATTGCCTGTTGAATTATGAAAGCGCTGCTTGCATCACCTGGCAGATGGCCACAGAGCTGCCTCTCAGCTGCTCTTTAACTTCTGACTCCAAGGTGTTGCATGCATTAGCCTCGTCTGCTCTGCATCTGGAGCCAGGCTGTGTCCGGGGGCTGGGCTAACATGGGGTGCCCAGGGCCCTGGGGAAGCCCTGGCCTTGCAGAAAGCAGCCACCCCTGGTCCCTGCTCCCCTCAGGGGGCTCTGGTACTGCTGTACAGTGGGCAGGGGTGCAGGCACAACAGGCAGGGGGACCCCTGGGCCAGCAGCACATGGGGCTGGACACACCAGTGTCCTGTGCTGAGCCCTGCCAGGCAGGAGGGCTTGGCATCCCCATGCCCAGGTCCCTGACCAGGAGTGGTCAAGGCTCTCTGGTCTCTCCACACCCTGGCACCAGGCGGATGCCCTTGGCACTGCGATGCAGAGTGGAAAGTGGGCTTCACAGGGCTCCATGGCTGCCTCGTGAAGTGCTGGACCTTCACTAAATGCTCTGTGAGCCAGGCACATCCCCTGGTACCCTTCCTCTGCCACAGCAGCACAGGGCTGCACAGCAGTAAACCAAGGCCATGCTATTCCCCACCTTTGTGTTTTGTCTCTGATGCTGTGGGTTTGCTCCCAGGGGCTGGAGCCCCACAGATGCATCTGCAGGGGCTGGGGCTGCACTGAAGGTGCCCAGCAACAACCACGAGTGGGCTTAGCCAGGGTTTGATTCCCTCTTCTGCTGTCAGCAGTGATATGTCTCTAGGGAGCTCTCACCCTTGGCACAGCCTGGTCCCCAGCCAGCTTGGTTTTGGCAAGCCAGGAGTGCCTGGGGCTGGTTGGCAGAGCTGCTCTGGTGCACAGCTGATGGCTCAGGCTGCCCAGTGCCACCTCCATCGTTCCCAGGGCGTGCTGGGAGAGGGTGGGGAAGGGAGCAGGGCCCTTCTCGCAGCCTTGTGCTCTGTTGCTCTCTGATGGCTCGCCTCGTGTTTATCCATAATCATATTGTGGTGACACGGCTACGGTTTCCAAGCCCATACACAAATGCTTAATAACCCATGGGAATGCTTTCCCACTCGTTAAGGGGCGCAGGCTGGGTCCATTTCCCCTGGTCCTGCACAAGCCAAGCGTGGGGCAGCACCTCAAGGCTCTGCTCTCTGCTGGGGACCTGCCCTGGAGTGACAGCACCTCTGTCCCCTGCATCAAACACTCGGGAAATGGAGGCAGAGGGTATTCAGAGGTAAAATTTTCCATTGGAAAATGTATTTTTTATCAAACTACATTATCAGAATCAGCATGTAGCCATGGAGCCAACATTCAGGTGGGAGAATATTCAAGCAAATCATTCTGGCTTCTGTCTGTTGACAGTGTCCAGGAAATTCAAATGTGTCTCTTTGATTTGATGTGTTTTGACTTTTATGTTTTAATTTAATATCCAGGTTGTATTTAACATTTTATTATGGTTCGTGCTTGAGAAATTAAATACTTCTTCCCTTACTGCGGCGAAATTCCTGAATATTTCCCAGTGAAATGCCAGGGCTTGGGTTTTTCCTGAGCCCTGTCCTGCAGGTGATTTTGATTCACTGAGCTCAGTGCAAAACAAGACTTTTCATTTAGGAACCTTGCACAAACCAGATATTGGTTTCTTTTAGGCAGTTCCTGAAAATTCATGGCTTTTTGGTTACATGTGCCCTGGAGCAGGTTTGGGGATCTGGGGAAGCAGCACGTGTCCTTGTCTGGTATTTGGAGGTGCTGCTGAGGGAATGTAGAGGTAGATTTATTTATGGCTTTGACCAGACCACCAAGGCATGGAGGTGTCTCCATCCTGGGGAGGACCATGTCCCGTGCTGCTGTGGGTCCACTGCTGGGGACGGTGCTGGCAGGTGGCACATCCCTCTGGTGGGATGCCATGGGGTGCATCCCTCTCTGTGGGGCAGATGGACCACTCTGCTCCCGCTGCGACCGTAACAGGGCAGGGGGTGCCATGGAGTTCCTTTGCACTCCCAGTGAACCCCCCTGGAGTGAAGGGGAGCTGTAGGCAGAGCTCAGGGCGACCAGAAAAGCTGCTGCTGGTGCCTGTTGGCTGCTTCCATGCACGTGAGCACGTGTGTGTGTGTGGGGATAAAGCCACTTTCCAGGCAGCTCCTTTAACAACCAAATGACAGCTTGTTTGCTGCTAGGACTGCGGGCCTGCCTGGCAGAGGCTCCACACCAGAACTTTGGAAGCTGCCGCCAGTGAACAGCCGAACACGTTTGTACGGGATCAGTTGACAGCGTGTTCCAGCCTCCAGCTCTGGCGGGGGGAAAAAAATCATCTCCCTGATATATGTGTTTCAGCACCAATTATCCAAGCCTCATTTGCTCTAGACTCACAAGACCATGTCCCATGACATCTATTAATTGCATTAAAGATCTCTCATTATCCTAAATCTCCAGGATGCAGAGTTGGAGTGGCTCAGGCCCAGGTTTTCAGGAGGGCACACGTGTGTGCGAGCACGTGGGATGGAGGGTGCACCTCGTTCCAGGCAGGCAGGGCAGGCACAGCCACCACTGGCAGCAGTGGCGTGTTCCTCCCAAGCCTCTGTCCCTGGTTACTCACAGCTGGCTTGTGGCTGATCCCTGGGGCTGGATGTGACACTTGGCTCAGAGCAGCCTGGCAGAGCCTCTCCTATGGTCCCTGAGGTGTCGGGTTCCGTGAGGGAGCCATGCTGCCAGCACTCCGCACCGCACGCCGCCAAGCACGAGCCCACTGCCCCTTCTTTGCCAAATACTTATTGTTCCTGCTTTGAACTTCTGCAGAGCGAGCTTTGCCAAGGCTCCAACATGAATCATTAATTAATTCCTGGAGGGCTTTTTTTTTTTTAATGTCGTTTGTTTGTTTGTTTTGCATTTTTTGGTTTTGTTTTTTTGGCGTGTGTTGCTTTGCTTTCATAATTGAGAGGAAGGCAGTATAGGTGTAGGATAGCAGAGGTGCAGTCAGAATCATTTCACCATCCATTGTCAGGAGGGTGCCTTGGGTACCCTGCTTGCCCCTGCTCCTTGGGCTGGGCTGTAGTTGCTGCTGAGGCTTTGGACACTCAGGTTCCTGCCCTTCAGCCTCGGCCCTCATCCTGCCTGCCAGGCTCCGTGTGAGCAAACATACCCTCCTCTGGCTGTGAGCATCCCCTTGTCCTCCTCCTCCTGCACCCTGTGTCATGGCTGGGTCTCCTCTGATATTCACAGTTCTGGGGGTGCCCTTTGCCAAGAGCCTGTGGGATGCAGGGACCCTGAGGTTCAGTATGGAATTGCATTGCTTCCTTTGGAAACGTCATTCCTTGATGAGGCCTCTGGAGGGGCTGGTGGAGGCAGAAAGCTCAGCAGGGCACCAAAGAAAGGCTTGGAAAGGAAAAGGCAAAAGTAAAAAGGACAGAAAGGTCTCATTAAAAGAGAAAAATACGTTTTCATTTACTGGAGCAGCCTCAGGATTGCGGAGAGCGGAGGAGGGCAGTAAGGTCTGCCTGGAGGCTGACAACCCAACTTTGTGTGCAGTGTGTGCTCCAGTCCCCGACCATCCCAGTGTATTCCAGTGCCTTGTTGGACTGGAGAGCACCAGGTGGGTCGGTCCATGGTGCTGAAGGGAGGGATGGGCCTGATTCCAGAGCTCAGAGAACGCAGCAGCAATGGGCAGCATTTGCAATAATGCCCAGGCCCTCGAGCCTGCATGAGCTCTTGCCATTTCCACCCTCTTTCTGGTGTAATAACTTGTTCCTTATTGACATTTTTATTCTGAACACAGGGAAAATGCCAGCACGGTAATTGCTGTACATGTAAAGCAAGGCACCGTGCCATATCCTCCAGATCATTTCCTTCCCCCTTCCCCCGGCTGGTAAGGCCCAGGTGGAAGTGAGCAGTGGCTGGAGGGTGGGGTACAGCGACCCGTGTGTGCCACGGAGCTGCCACCAGGTGGGTGGGACACAGGCACCGTCCCCTCCTCCGCAGTGACTCACAGGGCAGCGGCAGGGCTGGCAATAACACCGGGTCTAATTGCTCTGCCAACAGCTAGACCCGCTGCCTCCAGGAACACTCACATCTGCAGATATCTTGTGGTTTCTAATACCATCAGAAATCCCTCTTGCTCTCATGTTTACCAGCATGCAATTGCAACCCCTTGATGTCTGCATAACAGCCTTCCATCTCCCGGTTCCCCACAAACAGTGACAGAGCTATGACAATCAGGAAGGAGGCAGACAAGAAGCAAAAACCCACTGGGATCCAGGGAAAAAGCTGTGTCCTGCAGGATGTAAATCAAAAATAGAAATGCTCTTCCCTCCCTCCACCCCGAAAGCATTTGATAAAAAGATAATGTAGAAAATGTTGAATTCTGCAAAGCCATGGTAGCCACCCTTTTTCATGCAATAAGCCAGAAAATGTTTACTGCATGAGCAGAGCAGAGCTGTAATGTTGTAAAATGATAGTGCTGGGGAGCCATCTGCTTACTGACTGAAGTCTGGAGCACGAGCTTTCTGCTACCGTGTCTCACCGAGCGGGGTGTGCGCAGTCGTGTGCCAGGGGTGCACAGCGAGTGGGTGCTGCCAGGTCATTCCTTATGCCCAGGGGCTGGGTGTTCACGCCTGGAGAGACCTTGGGGTGTCTGTTGGGTTACACCAGGATGGGCCACTGTGTGCTGGCTGGAGATGGCAGCCTCTGGGCATGCAGGAGGAGGATCTGGTTCTCAAAGCAGGTAGAAAAGCAAACCTGGGGCAAACGAGCAGCCCCGTGAGCTCAGGGGCTCTCAGGATGGCTTTGGAGGGGGATTTCACTGCCACAGCACGGACAAGGGGCACATCAGAGGGCTCAGCACAGCCCTCCCATGGATTTGCATCCGATGAGAGCCGGCTGCATCCCAGGCTCCTCCCGCCGAGGCCTCTGGGCCATGCCAGCACGTGGTCGCCTGTAGTTAAGTGGGGGATTATGCATGTCTGAACAGTTGGCATTGAACTCCTAAACTCTGGAAATCAAACTGTGCCCTGCAGAACGGCCGCCCTGCTGCCGCTGAGGTCAGGGGGATTTGTGGCTGCCTGTAAGAGAGCCAAATCTGTCTTTTCTTCCCCCACTGAAGGTCGTGCCACAATGCCCTCAGCATCTGGCTAATCCAGCTGGTGCCCTTCACCCACACGCAGACCTGCCCATCTCCAGTGCCCGCCGAGGCCATGCTGACTCCACCCTGGCACCCCAGCTCACGCAGGGGAGCAGCAGGGACCCCCAGACACCCATCAGTGCGACAGCCTGGCTGAGAGAATCAGTCTGCAAGTCTCCAGGGCTGTGAATTTGGTCTGTAGCATTGTTTTGATGACAGGAGTGGTGAAATAACACCCAGGGGACAGACGGGATACCAAAATTATGATATTGCCCTTTGGAATTATTTCACGGTCAATGTAGCTTTCCTGTCCTCACGGTGATATTTTACCCAGCCATTGCTCAGAGGATCCCTGTCTTATATTAATCCATTTCTGTTGATGCACGGAATGAAATGCTATATTCCCCCCAGCCCTCCTGCTGTCCCTTTTGTTTCCAAGCAGCAGCTCGAGTAGCGGTGCTCGCCTGCTGCTGGGAATTCTGATCGGCTGTGGCAGAGCGGGGATGGGGTGCGGATCCATTCATCCGCCTGCTCTCTCACAAGCTGCTCGTGTATTATTGATAACCCAGGGCTGAGTGATTATTACATATATAAATTTATTTTAATTTCTTATGATTGCTGCTGTGATTAAAGGATGTGCCAGGTTGTACGTAGCCTGGTAGTGATTAGGCACTACAAGCTATGGCAGAGATAATGTGCAGGGCCTGGCTCAGTCAGGCTGATAGATGAGTCAGGACTGGTTGTTCCAGACCTGCAGAGGGATTTCAGTGCCTACAGTTCCTTGGTTTCAGTTCTGATGTTATCTGAGTGCTGGCCTTGAGCTCAGTGCCGGGATGTCCCCATGCCCTGGGATTGTCTGCTCCAAGCCAGGCAGCAGCAAGTGGCTTTTCCTGGGCATCCAGAAACAAAACCAGGCTTTACTGTCGCTTATTTTTTTCCAACCTCCCATTTTTTATAGCATTATGAACTTTGAGCTAGAATTATAAAGGTACCATACAGCATCACAGAGTATCCTGAGTTGGAAGGGACCTCCAGGTATCACTGAGTCCAGCGCCCTTAGGTACTGAGGCAGCTGAAGATGGAGAGAAAAGCTAAGGAAGATGAGGTGGCTGTGCCCTCTTCACTTGCCCCATAGACACCGACCCACATTTTAAATGTCTCAATATCTGGCCATTAGGGCCAAGTAAAGCTAATTGTGTGAGTAATTCTGTTGACTTAGTTATTCCTGTAAACATTGACAGAATCAGCTCTCCTATTCCTCAACAGAAAACACTTCCCAGCAGAAAATACAAACAAATTGCTCTTCATATCATAGCACTTTAAAATAAAAATATCAATAAGGAGCTAAGTCAAAACTGCATTTTAGATTCAACAGATTATTCAGCAGAAAACACGAAAACAATGAAGCTCCTCTGAGGATGGTAATCAGCACAGGCAGACGTATTGCTTTTTCAGATCACAAAATCTCAATACCCAAGATCAGTAGAAAACTAAGTAGAAAATGCTTTTTATAGGATTCAAATTCCAATTAAATTAGAGCAGATTATTCAACAAGAAAGCCTACAAAATGAAGTCTCGGTTTATGTATTGGAAAGCAAAATGCAAATATGTTGCTTTCCGGCTCGCAGGGTTTCAAACCAAAAGACAAACTTACTTTAAGTAAAAATTATTTCATTCAAATTCTGGGGGAATCGACTCAAGTAACTGATCCTCAACTGAATTATTCAGCTTTTTTATCAACAGACTTATTTCTTCCCTCTTTATTCTTAATTTGCCTATTCATAAATCCCACTGCTTTGTCAGTCATAAGAAATACTTTCCAGTGGCTTTGACAAAGCAAAAATTAGCAGGGAAGGGAACTGGCACAGAACCGCCTCACTGCAGAATGCTTCCTTGCAGCGTAAGGGATTTTTCTCTTCCTGGAGCTCTAATGCCAGCAGAAATCAATGCGATAGCTCAGCTCACCCTCCTGCCTGATGCTCACTGCAGGGCTGTGGCCAGGCTTTGGGTCCCCGTGGTGGCTGTGTTGGACCTGCGGTCCCCAGCACACGTGTAGGGGGGCCCCGGTCCTGCTGCCCTACCGAGGGCCCCTGTGGCATCCTCAGGGGAAGAGCTTTGCTTTTGGCAATGCTGCGTTGGGCTGAGAGGTGCTGCAGGGCAGAAGATCGTGCTCTTCAGCCAACAGCTCTGTTACTCCATCTCCTTTGCTCTTAACCACTGGTATCTTCCTCCCAGCCTGGAATTGCCTGGCTTTGACTTGGAGTCATTGGATCTCATTCCAGGAGCTTGTGAGAGTCGTGGGTGTTTCTAGGGGAAACACCAGTGGTCATAAATATTTCCTTTTGATCTGCAAACATCAACTTCTGGTGATCTGAAGAAGGTTACAGCAAGAGTTTGAGTCAGAGCAGTAGAGCTAGACGAAAATCTTAGTTCTGTAATTTTACTAGGAATTGGGAAATACTTTAACGGGGAGATTAAATGTATCTTTAAATACAGAACTTAAGAAGAAGAAAGGGATTTGTTCAACTGACACACCGGAGTTGTAGAAACCTTAGAAACAATTTGTAAAACCTCATTAAATAGGAGAATGCTCTGCAAATCCATCCAGTTTTCCTGAAGAACTCTGAACCTTCCTTCTCCCTCTGGTCTGCAGCAATCTGCTGCTGTGTCTGGAGAGCAGTAACCTGCATGCAGGCCCCACGAGCTGCATCCTGGGACCCTGGGGATGGGATGTGGGGTATGAAAGCAGTCAGGGTCCCTCCTCATAACAAATTCTGATTCTCCCAGTTTCCCCAGTTTCACCGTGGGGCTCATCTTAGTGGAAGGAATGGAAAGGGCAGTGGATGCCTTAGGTCAGAGGTGTAACTTTGAGGGTGATCTCCCTTCTGCTCTGGAAACATCACCTTGTGTCTCTGCTGCAAAGGGGCTTCTTGTCCTCACCTCCTTGTTCTGAGGTGCCGCACAAGAGCCACGGGGATGGGTTTGCCATTTCCCCCTCTCTCGAGAGCAGGCTGGGGGACAAAGGTGAGGGGCTGCAGGGGTGAGGGGCTGTCAGAGAAGCATTAACAGGGTGACAGCTTGGATGTGGCACCCTGGTGGTGGGAACGTGCCCCCAACCCTGTCCAGCCCTGCTGTGAGTGCTCAGAGTGCTGCAGCCTTGTGCCTCCTGGGATGTGAGAGGGACACCGGAGGCTTTGGAAGCAGCCCAGAGAGCAGCTGGGGTTTCTGGCACTTGGGAGGCTCTTGAAGATGGCGTACATGCTTGAGAGGCACTTGGATGTGCTGCTGCTGGAACAGGGATGTCCCTCCACCTTTCCTCTCCCTTATTTCTTGCGTGGGGGTGAGGGTTCTCCACCCTCTGGTGCTCCAGCTGTGAGGGAGACTCCCTGCTCAAGGAGTCTGGGGAATGGCACAGCTCCAGGGTTTTCCTGGCAGTTTCCCAGCCTTTCCCAGCAGGCTGGCAAGGCGACCTTGACTCCTCTCTTGGAGCAATCAGACCCTGTAGCTGCTGCTGCTCAGCACTGTCTTCATGTTTCTCAAGCCTTCTTCTCTCTGGTGGCAGAGGACGTAGATTTGGGCGAGAAGGTTTCTTATCAACCTCCTTACAGATTTCAGTGTCCACCTGACAGGTAGAGGGTGGCAGCAGAATGGAGCCCCAGCCCACATCCTCTTCCTCATGCCTTGTGCCCACAAGGGAAGAGCTGTTCCAGGTACCACACAGCAGAGGGGCTGGGATTCTCGCAGGATGGAGCTTTAGCAAAGCCTCAGCAGTGCTGAACCGGAGGCTTTTAGGTCCTGTTTTGGGCACAGCTAGGAGACAGCTCAACTTTTGCTGGAAGGGAGGGACAAAGCAGAGGGCAGGGGCTGCCCATGGTCTGGGGGAAGTGGGGAGGGAGAGAGAGGGAGAAGGAAAGGGAGGAGAAATAAAAGGGCTGCTCCCTCCATCTCATTCCCCATGAGGGTGGCTGGAACAGCCCACAGTGTCCCCTCCCTGCAGAGGGTTTTTTGCAGAGCTCCCTGCTCCACCAGGAGGGAATGAGAAAGCAATGTCAAATATATGTTTGAAATGTCAACAGAAGGGCCCTGCAAGATTGACTGCAGTCTCGTGAAATATTTAATTCTTTCTCTCCTTACGAAGAGAGACGCACTTCTGGATGGAAGATAAACTCAGGGGAGCAGGGCAGGGGAGGAGGGAGGCAGAGGGGGAAGAAGTGTGTGGGGAGAGGGAGGGACTGGCTGTCTTCCTCTCTCACTGTACCCCTAACAGGGTGCCTGCTACTCATCACGGGAAATGCGGGCTGTTGCTTCATTATCTCGGCCTCCTTTACTCCTATCAGCTTCTTTTCCCTTCCTGCTGCCTGTATCTCTGCACAGATGCCTGTTGCAAAGCCCACCTGCACTCCGGCCCCCCAGCCCTGGCACAGCCCACCCCAAAGCACGGGGACACCAGTGGTGGCACAGAGCCCTTGGTGGGACAGCCACGAGGGAGCCAAATGTGACGGAGGGGTGGTGACCTTTTTCTAGGCCTGTGGGTTTTATGCTGCCTAAGAGTCTGGTCTTGCTTTCCAGCGTGGGGTCTGATGCTGCAGATCTGGGGGGACACAGCACCTAACCAGGCTGAGAGGGACAGGGAGGGCAAGGAAAGCATTCCCCTTATCTGCTCCCCACTCAGCACCATCATCTGCTCTGCCTGTCCATCTGCCTGCTGAGGGGAGCATGGGGACAGCCAGGGCTCCGTGGGACCTTCTCGCAGGCTGTACCCAGCACCCTGTCCTGCCATCAGCACGTCGTGACAGTGACAGCTGATCTGGTGGCTCTCCCTCCCTCCCCCGCAGTGCCAGGGCTGGCATTCTGAGTGGGAAAGGGCTGGATGTCTGCAGACATGCTCACCTCTGGAGGCCTCTGGCATCTGGAAAAGGCTGTAACAGCCATAATCCAACTGAGGCCATGTGAGCGAGGCCAGAACTGGCTCCAGAGGCATCTCCCCACCCCTGCAATTCCTGAGATAGAAAAGAAGTGAGTTCCCACCAGCAGCAGAGAAGAAAAATTCCAATAGCAGTAAAAGAAAAAAAATCTTGAAAACCCCCTTTTGATTCCACTGAATAAGGGGTTTTTTATATGCTTTCAAAACATTTTGATCGTTGCTTTTCGTTTCTAGTTCTTTTTTGCAAACTATAAATTACCTTAGATTTATTAACCTAAAAATTGATTCTTTTCTTATTTCAAATGTGTCAAAAATGGGACATTTTGACTTTCTGAGCCTTTTTCCTGGATTTTTGTGAAGTGGGTAATTTGTCACAATTGATCCTTCTTTTGGGAGGCTTTGAATTTCAACAAACTGGTATTTACTGCTGAAAACACAGTGAGCTGACAAATTCCCAAACCAGCTACTGTGATTTCAGGTTTCCAGAGCAGAGTGGAAGAAGGTTTTGGCACATGACAAGGAGCTTTAGACCCTGGGTGGGGATGCACCCTGAGAATGGGCACTTCTTGGACTTTCCAGCTCTCTGTGCAGACCTGGAGCTGAAAAGGGTGCCAGTGTCCCCTCCCGAGTCCCCCTGGGCCACCCGCGTCCCTGCCGTGGAGCAGAGCAGCTCCATGGTTCTTGCCACTCCCCACAGAAACCACAAGCACTGGCATCACTGGCAGCCGTGCTGCTGGACTCACTGCAGCGTTAAACCTTGATAAATGCCTTTAATATTTAATTGGTCTTTAAAAAACATAAATAGGCAGGATATTAAATGCAACTCCTCAGGCAGAGTAAGGCGAGTAATGAATGTTACCCACGACTGGTGGCATCTGCAAAATGCACTTTAGTGTGGTTTGAAACCAAGGGCTTGGGAGATGTTTCCTGCCCTTGTTTCCCAGAAGGAGTTTGTAGGTGCTCAAACATGGGACTTTCACTTTGGGAATGGGATGTGGGCCTTCCTTACACACCCCCCACCGTGTCTGCTGACCAGGTCATCAGAGGTTCTCCTGCTCCAACCTCTGCTGGTGGCCTCAGCCAAGCGGGAGGTGGGAGTTCCAGCCATTAAAAACTGTTTCCTGAGGGTCCAGCAGTTTCTGTGCCATTTACAGTGGTAGACAGGGGCAAAAAAGCACTGAGAAGTTCAGACTGGAATAAGGCCATGGAGCCAAATTAGGGGTCTGAGTCCCAGGGCAGTTCCTCCAGCCACAGTGCAGCACTGCCAAGTTGCATCCGCTCAGGATGTTGCAGGATTTGCCCGCAAATTCCCACCTCCAGCTGTGCCACGTTTTCAAAGGACTTAGCTCCAGCACCACACGTCCTGGGGTCAGTCCATGCCTTGGGAAGTCAATTCCACTGCCCCACTGTAATGTGAGATCACAGTCAAGAGCTTCAGCCTGGCTATGGGCAAATGATGGACTCTGCAGTGGGTGCATGGGCAGGTAACCCTTGGGAAAACTAAAACAAACAAACCCCTACTCAAATACCTTATGAAGTTCACAGGAGGTTCAGCTGTGCAGGAACAGCACATTTAGGTTTTAGGGGAAGCTGGGGGGTTCAGTCATGACCTCCTCACCAGCTGCCCCCCAGGGAAGGTGGCAGTGATGCAAAGAGCACCCTCCCCTGCCATCTCCAGCACGCTTGTCCGACCACTCCAGTATCACCAGCACAAGTTGTGGGTGAACCTCCGCACGTCTACAGGCTGATTTTTCAATCAGAGGAGCACTCAAGCTGCCCAGAGTTCAGGTACTTGTCTCTCTGATGCCACTCCAGCTGAACAAGTGGGCTGAAGATCCCAAGGGAAGAAGCTTTGCTATGGAGTTGCTATTGCCTGGGGCTCTTGGGCTGGGGGTGGCACCAAAATAGCCACTCTTCCAGCTCAGCTCCCTGTTGTTCACCCACAGCAGTGTCTGAGCCACCATCAGCTGCTTCTAAATATGGAGAAATGCTGCAGGCCTTCGGCAGCTACACTGGGGAGCTGCTGCTAAACGCCCTGGAATAATGATCCTGCTGCTGGGAGGCCCTGGAAGAACAGAGGAGACAGGAGGGAGCGGAAGCAGCAGCAACAGCAGTAATAACCAAGGAGCAACGCAGCAGGGAAAGGCTTTGATCTGAGGGCTGCAAGTTAGGTCTGCTGGGGATTTTTCCTGCACAGGTTGAGGGAGGGACCAAGGATTTGTTGGGGGAAGTAAGAGGCAGGAGCTACACCCCACCCACATGGCATTGTGCCACCTCAGCCATGTTCTGTGTGCAGTGGGGACATCCCTGCACGGTCACAGCCTTCTGCTCTCCCTCCCTCCAGGTGGAGCGGGTGGGGGTGGCTGCAAGTCTGCATCAGCCAGATCTCACAGCCATGCCCTCCGTGCAGGTGGGCCCTGCCTGCCCAGCACCGAGCCGGCTGCTGCCCTGTGCCAACCAGCAGAGCAGCATTTCCCAACCAGGAAACACACACACTGTGCCTTCTTCACTCATGGAGCTCCTAAAAACCCACTCAGAGCAAGATGGAAGAAAACACCGTAGTCAGGAGCCGGAAGCATCCAACTCTCTGCTTTTTCCTTTCTCTCTTTTCTTTCCTCCTTCTTTCACTTTTATTCTTCCTCCTCTGCAGAACCAAAACATTTTGGAGACTCTGCACTCTGTGCAAGCCTATTATTCACAGAACCTCCTATCTCCCTGCTTCAGGATGCTGCCGGGATCCGACCAATTACCAGCTCCCTTGATGTATAACACCATAAAACCCTTAACCTCATTATAGAAAATTTCTTTTGAATGGCCTTTAAAAACCATCTCATTACACAGGAAGAACTGTAATTACCTTTAACGAGACTGAGATATTGTGCGAGCAAGTGCGTTTGGGCTGTCAAAACAGGAGCAGTGGGAGATCATCTCCAGCCGGTTTCGCCACAAGGGCAAACACTTTGTAATTCCCTCCCCTGCGCCGCTCCTTATCCCGGCCCTCCCCCTGCCCCTCACTCCTCCCTTCTCCACGCCTTCCCCGGGGAAGCACAGCTCCTCGTGTTGCTCTGCTTCCCAAGGGAAAGCCCATTTCCCCCAGGGCTGGTCTCTGAAGCTCGTGGTGTCTGCAGTGCGAGCAAAGCTCTCGCTGATGGCGTGGTGGGTGCTCTCAGAGGGCCACTGTGGGCCCTGCACTGAGGCCTGGGCTTGGCCAAATAGAGCCAGGAAGGTGCCGATGTGGCTCCTGGGACGTGCCCCTGCCACAGCTGCGTGGTGACAACTTTCCCAAGCAAAGCCATCTGGTGTGACAGGGAGGGCTGGATGCCCGTTTGCCTTCACCATCTTCCAGCCAGGAAGGAAAACACCTTTTTTGTAGGGCAGACCCATCTCTGCTCCTTCCAGCTGTGGTCTCTAGTGACCTGAAGGGCAGGGGTCTGTCCCTGAAGCCTGTCAGGATTCGGCTCTTTGCTGACATAATACAGCTCATCCCTGGAGGGGACCCAGAGGGGTTAAGTTTTTTCCTTTCTGCATATGTGTGACTCAAATGAAGATTTTTTTTTTTTCCAAACAGAAATTCTTCCATCCCATCTGTCACTAATGTCAAGGCATTCCTTTGCCCAGCTCCATTTTTTAAAAAAGAAAAAATAAAAATTAACATTATTTTAGAGAAATCTGAGTACGCCTTGCCAGGGCAGGGATAGGTTCCCTTTCTCGGGAAGGAGCTGTTGCACTGTTAACCCCCGGTGTTCATCCTCAGGGCCTCCTTCTCCTGCTCTCTCCTAGGGTGTTTCTGGCTGTTGCTTCTTTATTTCTGTCTTTTCTTATTTCTGCTCTGGGTCGGGGTCTTTTCTGGGCGTGTTTTGCTGTTGACAAAGCAGCTCAGGACCCTGAGAGCTCAGCTGCCACCAGTCAAGCTAATTGTTGTTGTCCTAATTACCCTAATCACCCACACCTGGAGCTGCCCCCACCCCTGCTCAGAGCCCTATTTAACCTCAGGGCTGGCCCCCTCATGCTTTCCCAGAGCTTCAGCGCGGGTGGATGTGTCTTCTTGGGTTCCAGCCTGCGGATTTTGGGGCCTCGTGTGTTGCTGTTGATGGACCTGGCTGCAGCTCTGACCCCCTCCTGTCTTCTTGCTGTTTTCGGAGCCACGGGCATGTGCCCCATCAGGGAGGGCAGCCTCTGCTGCTGGCCTGCCTTCCCTGAAAGGACAGCCAGCCAGCGCTGCACCCTCGTGCTCCAGGGGACGTGTTTCTGAAGCCCCCGGTGAGTTTTGACCCCGTAGTAGGGAAGCTCCTGCTGTTGAAGCTCCTTTTTGTGAGAAGGGTTAACTCCTGGGGCTCCCTATTGCCTCGGGAGCAGGCAGAGGGAGTGCCAGCATTATACAGAGCGGCACTCATGCTTTATTTCGTGTAAGATGGCTTTGCTGGACAGGAGTTGATGAAAAGGCTGTGAGGGAAGCGGCTGTGCTGTCCCTACTGCTGCGTGCTGTGCTTGCCCTGCCCTGCAGCCTGCCAGCAGGGCTGGTTTTTCCTTTCACTCCCCTGAATGCCTTGAGGGAGGCCTGGACTCACAGTTTCTTCTTACATCCGCTAAAAATGGCTGATAATCACCTTGGGTAGTTGCCTTCTCTGCCCGCCGTCTGTGTGCCGGAGGCTCTGGGACGTGATCTCGGTCCTTTCCCCTACCTAACGAGCAGTCTCAGGGTTCTCTGTGGCACCAGTCAGGGCCATTCCTGCAGCCTTCCCCCTGCTCTGACCTCTCTGCTGAAGGGGCACAGCCCCGGCCTGTGCTTTCCTGGGAGATGAGGTTTTATTGGAGGATCTGTACCAGGGTGGGCAGGTCCTCTTGCAGCACCTGCTGGTGTGTTCGGGAGCAAGGATGGGTGTGGTGCAGGACCCTGCTGCCCCAGGGACCCCGGCAGGAGCTCTGCCTCTGGAGGGACCCTGGGCAGCAGGTCCTGGGCTGAAGAGTGTTCCTGTCCTGCTCTAAGCACCCTCTGGAGAGGGCTCTGCTCAGCCTCGATGTCTCTGACCTTTTCAGTGTTGTGCGACAGCATTGGCTGCAGAGCTGCTTTTGGAGCTGCTCACTGTCTAATGAGCCTGTGGGGAGTGGGGGAGAATGGGCAGCCAATAAAAATATGGAATATTGAAAAGGTCAGAGCTATTTGGTGGGGACACAATAACTCAGAAAACTTCTGGGGCGTTGCATCTCTGGCTGCCAGCCCCTGGGTGTGTGCCCGAGTGCAGGCACTGTGGGCTTGCAGCTGGGTGCCGGCTGCATTGCATGTGCTCCTGGGGCAGGGCAGAGCTTTGCAGTGTGCCAGGGCCTCTGTGGGTTGGTACATTGGTCACACCTCCGCAAGCAGAGTTGGAGAAACTCTTGTCCAGAAGGAGCCTTCAGAACATGGGCTTTGCTTTCATATCTGTGGAGGAAGAGGTGAGCCTGTGGTCAGGGTGTTCTCTGGCATTGCTGGCAGGTTCCTGCCATGATTCCAGCAGCAGGGAGCTGGGTGGACAGGGGCCTGTTTGAGGTTGTTTCAGTGTTGTGCTCTGGATCTGTGCCCCGGGTGTCACAGGCAGGCACCACAGACCTTCTGGAGAGTACTGGGTGCTGCTGAGTGCAAGGGGCTGTGGGTGCATCCCTCATTGCCAGCAGCTGGGAGTGCATTCCAAGTCAGCTGTGGCTTTCCTGTGCCCTCCTACTTGCTAACAAGGGCAAAGCTCTCATGCAAAGCTGTGCTGATTCAGCAAACCTGTGCCTTATGGGGGCGTGGGGAACAGGCATCCAAAAGTTCCCAAACTGACTCCATTTCTCCAGTGTTAGCACAGAGGGGAGTCCCCCCTTTGCCTCTGACCCCTTGTAGTCCTCAGCTCTGTCCCAGCACATCTGTCAGCTTGTCCTCTGCCACAGGCCACCGGCTGGTGGGGACCTCCCCTCTCCAGCCAAGGTGCATCCGATGGCCTTTGTGGTGGCAGAGCAGGGCCAGTGACCTTGCCATATGCCAGGCTATGGAAACATGCTCTAGGCCTGCCAGGTGCTGGGAGCAGAGGGAGGAAAAAGGTCTTTTAAAACCCATCACACCATTTCACCTCACCAAAATTGTCATGACAATGCAGCACTGAAGGCTTCGTGACAGCCCTGTGCCCCAGTGTTGGTTACTGGGAAATACCAAACAGCACTTGGTGCAGCTCCCTCTCCTGTGAGCAGGAGGCATTTGGAAATGACAATTCATTGAGCCTAACAGTAAAAATTTAGGTTCTGGGAGTGAAACCAGAGCAGCAGGGGGAAAGTGCATGTTGGTGCCAGGCAGCAGCCAGGGCTGTGCCCTGGCACAGCAGCAGGTCTCACCCTGGATGCTGATTCTTCTGCAGACTCTGTGCCCAGCAATTGGGACTTGGGCAAGTTTCTGGCAGAGGAGACAGTGCTTCATGCTGCTTTTTTTGGTTAGATGTGATGGTTGGATTGTTCTGTGGGCTCCCCACAGCTGTGTTGCTGTGTGCCCAGCTCCTGTATGTGCCCTGACCCCAGCTGTGGGCACTGTGGATGTCTGCCCAGCCTGGTGCTTTTTACAGCCCTTGGCTTTGTTATTCCAAGTGTTCGTGTGGTGTCCTGGGGACAGTCTCTGTGATGTGTAGTTCAGTAAATATGTAATGGGGTATTTTAGGGCTTTATTGCTTTTATGCAGCACTAATGTGATGCTATTCAGAGAGCTCTGGCACCCGTCGGCAGCTCAAGTGGAGCAAAGGAAGGATGTTCTTCCTCTCCAAGCCCATCATCTTCCCCACTTGATGCTCTCAGCCATGATATAGTGGTCTAAAGGTGACAACTTGTCTGTGTGAGCACTCTGAAAAACAGGCAGTGGGATCATTAGAAATGACTGCGGATTGGCCCTGTTTTAAAAGAGAGCAAAATATTTGGCCAAACTCCCTTTGGAGCATTTTCAGCTTTTGTGAAAACCTTCTGCTAGACAACTTGTTTCTAGAGTTCCTACCAGAATCGGGCTCTTGGGTTTTGGATCACCTCTGTGAGGAGCTGCAGGTGCTCTTTAAGCCTTTAGCCAGCCTAGGAGGTGTCATCAGGCCTTGGCTGTGTGTTGGGTGGGGTTGGAAACTCTGCCTTGGCTGGCATTCCCCCGATTCAGGGCAGGACTTGGCTCTTGTTCCGAGCTGTGCCCATCATGTGGGCTCTGTTCCTGGGTAGGGCTGCTACCCTGAGGACAAAGCCTGTTCTGTGGGGAGCCTTGTGCCCATCCCACCCCACAGCACTGGGGTGCTGGAGCTCCCATGTGGATGGGTGCTCCCTGTGGGTTGTGGAGCTGCTGTTATTCTGGATTGACTCCTCAGCACCTCAACAATTTGGGCCCCTGGCACTTAATAACTGCAATACCTAATTTTAGTGTAATGGCACGCATTCAATCTGCTGTTCCCAGAATGTGCAAGTGACATAAATTAATGTTACACAGGAAAAGTCAAGTTTCTAGTGTGAGATCAATAGATCATAACGTGGTGATATTTGAAAATACATCTTATTAGCAGTTCATATTTTGGCACTTTCCATGGATTCCCACGAGCTCCCTTCCCTGCTGCCCCAGGGAGCTGCTGTGCATGTGGTTGCTGACACCATCAGTAGTCCTGTGAGATAATATTGCCTGTGCTGGATGTCACTTTGTAGCTTTTATCCCAGGGGAAATGAGAGAGGTTGGAGTGCAGCTGGTCACTGCAGGGCAGAAGCAGGAGCCTTTGGCATCTTGCAGCAGTGATGAGAAGGGTTTCTCTCTGGGCTGACTCAGGGTGTCCCAGCAGGCAGACACCACAGAGCTGACGTTGTGTGCTGCTGCTGTGAACCAGACTGAACAGAAAAGTGAGGTAAGGGGGGAGCCCATGGCTGCTCTCCTGTCCTGGAGAGAGGTTCACTGGAAGGGCGAGCACACCTGTGTGCCCTGGTCTGTGCCTCTAGGTAGATGGGAGAAGCTTTGGGCTTTCAGGGCCCAAACAGCACCATTTATCAGCACTGATGAGGAAGAGTAATGTGAGGGGCAGGGCATGGCTTTGCCTCAGCACAATCCTTCTCAGCCCCAGTTTATGGGGTCTCTGCACAGGCCCTTGTTTGACAGCTTAAAGTGACTTCCTTGAGGACAGGACTCAAGGTAAAGGCTGGGTGTGTTTTGTCTGTGGACTGGGGTCTCCAGTTACTCTTGTGCTTATCTCTTCCTTCTCCCCACGAGCAGTGGATGGTGTTGGTTTGTCTGCATGAGTCAGGCTCCTTGGCAAGGGGTTCAGAGCTGAGTTTTGCAGCCAGCTGTAAAAAATATCCCTCCAGGGCATGTGCACTGCACCTCTCCCCTCACATGCCTTGTGCTGCTTCCTCCTCCTCGGGAGGAAGCTAATCTCCTTTGCAGACCTCACCCATCAGAGCAGATTAGAGCAGCTCCCGGCTCCTCCGGTGCTGCAGAGGAATTGTGAGGATCAGAGGTTTGGATCGTAGCTGTGGGGGGATGATCCCTCTTTCTGCAAGCCTGGATGAGAAAGGTGGTGTGCAGTCATCCTGCATCGGTGGAGTGTGCTGGAGAAGATGCACTTCCCCCTGGTCCCCAGAGCCAACGGAGCTGTGCTGGGCTTTGCTCAAATGGAAGATGCTTGTGTACACTTGTGTAAGCACTGAAGTGACTCAGGTTGCCCACTCGGTCTTCTCTTTCCACAGACTGTTCCCAGAGTCCCTCCGGATGTGTCTGAAGCATCCTAAATAAGACCTGTGTGCGCCGTGCTCTGAGGTGGAGGCTGTACTGAGCTGCTCAGGAAAAAATAGGCCATTGCTTTCCTCACGCAGGCAGGCATTTAAAGAGCCTGTGCGGGAGGAGTGTGGGCATGTGGCTAAATCAGAAGTGAGGAGCCATCCCCTCCTTTGGCACCTCACCTGCCTTCCACGAAATGGGGCCGCTGGGGAGCCGGGCTGCAGGCTGGATGGCTTTTTTTGGTAGCTTGCTTGGTGGCACTGGCATTGTGCATTGCTCCCACTGCCCAGCAGGAATCACTAGGGAGAAGCAGCTCACGTTTTGCCTCGCCTTTCCGACCAGAGTTTCCAAAATGGTTCAGGTTTTTGCCTTTTCTCCCAGAGAAATCAACAGCAAAACCTGCTTGCCTGAAGTGGGATTAGGCAATTGCCCTTGCAGGAATCCTGCCTTGCTCCCCTGATCCTTTCTTCAGCCGGTTGCCCAGGCAAAGCATCTATCTCTGTCTTCCAACCTGGGATGCTGTCTCTCGCTAATTAAATGAGGACTATCACTTCCTTATAATTGTCAGTTGATTTCAAATTAAAAAGGGACCTATAGGACCAAGAAAAACCTTATCCTCCCTCTGGGGACTGCCTTCGTTTTTATTTAAGTTTTTTTCAGGCTGATAATTCCATCTGAAAGTCTCCTGTGATACTGCGGTAACCCTTGGATGCTATTCAAGTGCATCCTGGCCCCTGGCGTGTGCTCATTGCCTCCTAATTGCTCTAAATAAGTTGGGAATGATGAAATTAAAGTGCCATTGATATGAAGCAGCCCTGGCACGCTGCAGTTACAGACATGTGAGGGATGTGGACAGATGGGGAGATGTTAGGATAATAGGTATTAAATGCAGATTTTACCCTGTTTGGGATCCCTGTCTAAGCACAGTTCAACTTCTTGGTGCAGCAAGTTTGGCAGTTCCTGTGCTGGTGCCCCAGCTGAGCATTTGGCATGGGTTGGACACACTGAGTGGGACATAAAACTGTGTGACCTCCCTTAGTTTCTCAGGGGTTCCTGGATAATGGACTTTCCAGGGACAAGGACATGCAAAATAATACTGAGTCCACACAATGTCCCCAGTCTGTAAAACTTGGGCTCGCAGTCCTTGGGGCAATGTGGTTCAAACTGCAACAAATAGATCTGGGGTGCTGGATCTGTTCTGATCCATTGAACATGGCTTGCTGTTCTCTTCATTCCCTTATCTGTAATTTTGGGGTTGGGTTTGGGTTTCAAACATGAAACAGCTGAGTTAGGGGTTCTGGTGGGGTTCACCAGAAGTGAGTGGGTAGTCCCCCTGCCCTGGCGTGCAGGAGAGCTGGGCTGAGTTCCCAGTGTGCCCGGGAGCAGCGTTCCCTGCTCCTGACCTTGCCCTGGTGTGGGGACAGCAAGAGCAGGGAATGTGGGAGGTGGGGCTGGGGGCTGCCCTGGGCAGAGGCTGGGATCAGGTTGGTGTCGTTCAGTAGCTGCTCTTGTGCTCTGCTCACCTGGAAATGCTGCTGCCGTTGGTGTCCTTTGCTCTGAAGGAAAATAGCCTATTTTTGCATATGTAGTCAGAGGGGGAGAATGATGCCTTGCTGGCTGGTGGTGTTGCAGTGACCCATTGCAGCAGAGGGGCCTGGATAAGACCTGACTCCAGATCTTCAGCAAAGGCAGTTTTGTGACAATCTGTTCCCAGCCAGAACAGACTCATCACATCACCCACAGGGTGAAAGTCATCCCAGTCCAGCGACTCAACACTCATCCCCATGACTCAGTATCCCATCCCTGATCCTGCAGTGAGAACTGTCTGGGTGTGGTACCACGATGCTCCAGGAGAGCATCTTGGCCAAAGCACCCCATTTCTGGAGCCTACAGGGGTGGCTGGTCCCAGAACTGCAGGTGAGGATGAGCCTCATCAGCCTGCAAGGGCTTTTGTAGCCTTTCAGGTGTGCCCAGTTTGGTGATTGTGCAGTTAATAGTTTTCTGAAGATGGATGGCAGGTACAGCACAGCAGTTTGCTTTCCAAAAAAATGCCAATCACTCTAATCACTTGCCTAAGATTTGGGTCAAGTCCAGCCACCTGGCTTTGGATAATAACTCTCTCAAGCCTTCTTGAGCTAGTCTTGTGAAGCATCGGCATTCTCAGGACAGTTGAAATGGATGGGAGGTGCTCTGACATGGCAGCCAGCTGGCCTCCAGGACGGATGGCTGATTGCAAAGTGATGGAAAGTTACATTTGCTCACTCTGAGCCAATTCTATTCCTGTAACTGGCCTTGGCTGTGACTTTGGCTTCCCTGTGGCTCATCGGATGCTCACCCTGCGACGTGCTCACCTGGAGGCTTCGGGTTGAGATGGCAGGATCCCTTGCTCTGGGCAGCCCTCCAGGCTCAGGGCTCATCTATCAGAGGAGTTCAAGACCTCTGAATTCCACCTGTTGCACATTTAAAGGCCAGAAGAGTAGATTTATGACTCTGGACTGACCTGCTCTGCAACAGAAGCCAGAACTTGTCCCTGGCTGATTCCTTTGTCAAGTGCAGCAACTCTGGGCGCACTCAGGCGTGTGGTTCCCAAAGACACGGGAGCTGCAGGGTCTTGGCTCTGCTGGCAGGCAGCAGAAGTCTCCACGAGGCTCCCATCTGTTCCTGGCAGGGGTGTTTGGAGCAATCCCTTTGAGTAAGAGGTGCTCCCAGAGTGCCTGGTCCTGCCTGGGGTGTCACCGCTCATTTGCACAAAGGGTCATGGGCACTGCCTGGGCTGGTCCCAGTGGCTGAAATTCAATTCTCTCCAGCACATGGTACCTCCAAGCAAACTGGAGATGGTTATAGTGGCTGTAAATCCCTACAGGCAGGAAACACCCCTCACTTGGAGGGATTTAGGTGTAAATTCATTCAGTTAACTTTCTCAAAAAGATCTGTGAGCTGCAGGGTTGTCAGCGTGATGCCAGTTGTGCTTTCCAGTGGGCCAGTCTCCCTGGAGCCCAGCACCCTGCAGTGCCCTGGCTGTGTTCAGGGCTGTGCTCCTACTCTTTGCTGCTGCCTCCTCTGCTTGGTTAGAAGTGCTCCCAGTTGCAGTCCCTCCACAGCTGAGCTCACAATGCAGCACGTGGAATTCTCAACACAAGCCCAGGTGTGTGCTGTGACCTTGAGATCCACTCCCCGTGAAGCCTTTTCTCCTCGTCTTGCCTGCATGTCTGTCAGATCATCTCTGCTCTTCCTCTGCTTCCCCTTCCCTTGGCCGCTTCCAGGAGGTGGCTGCCTCTGGGCCCTGTGCCTTGGGCAGGAATAGGCCTGTGCCAGCTCCCACCAAGAGCCATCCCCTTCCCTGCGTGGCTGGGCACAGTACAGTACGTCCCTGGACCTGCAAGGAAAAGCTCCTGGTGACTTCCAGCAGGAAACAAGCTGGGTACTTCCACAGCACCGTGGAAGAGGGGAAGCACAGGGCAGGGCTGGTTCATCTGTGCCAGCACATTGGGTTTTGGCCTGTGCTGAAATTGACTCTTCCTGCCAAGCATGGAAGAGGAGGAAGGAGCAGTGCTGAGTGGGAAGCCCTGGTGAGCTGGGCTTGGCATGGGTGTGGGAGGAGGGAGGGAGGAGTGCTGAGCGCTCCCAGGAGGAGCCACGGGAGCTGTCACCATGTGTCACCCCCTTTTTGGCAGCCTCAGCCTGCTTGGCTGTCAAGTGCAGTTAAAAAGGCCGAGCAGGCACCAGGACTTGTTTTGCCACCAGAAAGTGCTTGATGCTGTAGGGAGCTGCTTTCTTGGTCTGTGTTATGTGGAGTCTGGGCAGGGATTGGTCTGGGGGTGTATTTGGGGAGCAGATCCCTTGGAGTGCTGTCCTGGTGGTGATGGTGCAGTTTGTCACGTGAGAACTCTGCTAACTGGGCCAAGGTTCAGGATTTTGTGGGCTTTGCATCCCCTCTGAACAGGGCAGTCTCAGACCCTGGCTGGTGCCAGGCAGAGCAGGCTGCTCCTGGTCCCCACTTGCCCGAGGTGCCCAGAGATGTTCTGGCATTCCCTGGCAGGGTGGTGAGTGGAAGGAAGGGTTTGTTTTCCCATCTTGATTCCTTGTGGCTGAGATTTCTTTCAAAGAGCTTTTCACCCAGAGGTGAAGTCACTCACCATGGCCACCTTTAGCAGCTGCTTCTCTGCATTGTGGGTTGTAAATGTCCCCTTAATTTAGTGCCTGCAGTGCACTAAAGCAGCAACCTTAGCACAGCCTCTGCATAATAACCAGAGAGGCTCTAGATCCTGAGCTCTGACACACAGCGCTCTCCTTGACTGCTGTAGTCCCAGGGGCTGATGTCTCCTTTACCCTGGGTTCCTCAGCCTCCCCACCACTTGCTTTTGAAAGATAACTCCCTGTAAAATAGAGAGGTTTAGTCTAGTCCAGCTGGGCAGGTCAGTCCAGGCAGTAATGCACTCACATCCTAAATGTTTCAATTCTTTTGGCTAAACTTGCCGGCGAAAGGTGGTTTTTTTCTCCTTCACAAAAGAGGATAACAGCTCTGACCTTGAGGAGAGAAATGATGAGGGTTCAGAGTTCTTTCTCTTTTTGTTGCTATTTTTCTTGCAAAATATTCCAGTTGAGAGGGATTTTTTGCTTAAACAATTTATACCCAGTGGATAGATTTATCCTGTTCAGCTGCCAGCCGCAAGAAAGCCTTGTTATTCCCTGTGGCATGGATTTTTTTTTTCCTCAATACTCATAAATACTCTTTGCTAAATCTGAGTTTTTACTACTTGAAGCATGAGGGACCAGGTATTCCTGCCCTGTTCCTGATGCTGGAGGAATCATCACTTGCTTCTTTCACTGCCCTGACCCTGGGTAACCTGAGTGGTGCTCGGGATCTGTTTTTAAATATCCGTCTGTCTCCCCATGCCTGATCCAATTCTGCTCCCTTGTTATTTCCATCTCTCTGGGATAAAGGATCTGCAAAAAATTGCTTTTTTGAACATCCTGGAACCAAGAGGTGCTTTGGAGGCAGCACTTCCGAATCCCACCTGGCTGCTACTTCCCATGCCTCTGCTCCCAGCCAACACCCTGCTGTCCTGGCTTTTAGCAGGAACTGGGCAAAAAAATGTTTCCTGGTTTAGCACCACTATTGCAAGGGAGAAGAGGAAAATGTGGAGATTTGGTTTGAAATTATTTGAGTGAATGTGGCAGAAATGGAAGGGCTTGACAGCAGAGTTGGTTTAGATTGGGGAAGAAAAGAAATGAGGAGACTTAAAATGAAAAGTGGGCTCAGAGGGAGGGGAAGAAGGCTGTGTTTCCTTTCAGACACATAAACCCTGGCTGCTTTGGTGCTGATGGATCACTTGATACTCTTTGTGAAACCATTCCATTTGACAAGGCCAGTTTTCCAGGCTGGAATTGTTGCTGCTGGGTTTGGCTCTCTGGTAGCTCCTTCTATCCCTGGTGCCTGCCTCAGTTTCCCTTCATGGAATCACAGAATGTTTTGGGTTGGAAGGGACCTTCAAGGCTACCTTGTCCCAACTCCCTGCCGTGGGCAGGGACACCTTCCACTATCCCAGGTCACTCCAAGCCCTGTGCAGCCTGGCCTTGGACACTTCCAGGGATCCAGGGGCAGGCACAGCTGCTCTGGGCACCCTGTGCCAGGGCCTCCCCCCCCTCACCGGGAAGGATTCCTTCCTAATATGTAATCTATTCTTCCCTCGTTTGCAGTTTTCCCATGAGATTTGGGGCACATCAGCTGCCTCATCTCTCCCTTTCCCAGGGTGGGCTGGTGCAGGGAACCCACATGGTGCTGGCAGCACCTCCCTTGCTCAAGAGGTTTAGTTGAGGTCTGGGCTGAGATCCCCAAACTCATTGCAGTGGTGAGCCTGAGCCAGAGCATCCCTCCCCTGACAGGCAGCTCTGCCTCTCTATGCTTTTAGTCTCTTTGGAGCTCAGATTCTCAGCCTCCGTACCTCTCCACTAGTGCAAGATTTTAGGAACAGATGGGCTTAATTTCCGATTGCCGCCCCCTGAACTTGGGAGGAGGCTTGAATTTGGAGCCAGTCTGCCTCTTGTTCCATGTGAGTGCATCCAGCAGGCTCCTGCCTGCCCTGCCCCTGCGGACACGGAGCCAAGGACCCGGCAAATTCCCCTCTCCGTGACGAGAGAGACTCTCAGAAGTAAGATTTTCTCTCTCAGTGGATAAATCCGTCTCTGTGTTACCTTAGCAGTGGCAACGGCTGAGCATCTTCTTATGGGTTGATACTGTTGAGATGCTTAGTCTAAGCTCCATCTAATCCTCTTTCAGGGAGCTATCGGGCTGGTGATCTCCTACAGACAGGTTTTCCAACACCAGCCTTGGCATTTTGTGGTTTGTGATTGTGCTGGAAGGGTGATGGTCCTGCTGCATCTCTGCTGCTGCCCAAGTGAAAAACCAGAGGTGAAAGGGAAAAGAAAATGAACCTACAAGTTTCTAACCTGAACTCTGGTGGATTTTGGGTTTAGGTGTCTACTTCTGCTTTCCTTATCCAGCTTCTGGTGGAGCATAAACCAGATTTTTATAACTGTGATTTTGTGTTGCATTAAAGCTTTGGGGTGGTTTTTTTGAGAGCACCCTCCTGAATCTGGCCTGTTGTGCCTCTGCCAGTGTACCCTGGGAATCCTGTCACTCTCTGGGAATCAATAGCAAATGTAAAGCGGATTTAAAATACTTCCATTCCCCTTCTGTGTGTTGAGGCCCCAAATTCAAGGCAGAATTTAGAGATGTTGCAATGTGCTTGAAAACTCTTGGACTGTTGAACTTGGCAATCAAAACCTGATTCCTGCTCGCTGAGACTGAGAGCCTTGTGTGTGGTTGTCGTCCATTATCACCTTGTCACCCAGACGTGTGTGGGGATGGAGTCACCTGGCACACGGCAGCCGTGGGGACTGGCACCCAGGGCATGGGAGAGAGGCTGTGGGATTTGCTGTTGGCAAGATCTGATCAACACCGACCCGGTAGTTAGACCTCAGCCCTGGGATCTGGTTTTGACTAGTTTTGGGATGGCCATCATCGCTCCTGGCGCGGGGCGAGCAAAGCCCCAGCTGCCACGGGGTGGGCTCCCTGCAGGCAGCGATGGCCAGCGGTGGGAGCGAGCCGTCCCTTCTGGAGAGGGCAGATCCCTCGGCACCCCTTCACGCTGTCCCCTTCCTCCTGTCTTGCAGGGCTGCGTGTCTGGGGCTGAGCCAGGTGCCCCCCGCTCCGCGCTGGGTCCCATGAGCCGGGCAGGACCCCGCTGTCCGTCGCGCCCGGGGCCGCAGCGCCCGGCTCTGCCCCCGCTGCCCGGGCCCGCCCGCCAGCCCCCGCGGCGGAGCTGCCGAGAGCTGCTGCCACGGTAAGTGCTGGCCTCCCGCCTGCCTTTCCCGGGACGCTTCCCTGGAGAGGGATGTGCTCCGGGTCGCTGTTCCCCTTGGCTCCACCTGCATCCCCCGGCCGCAGTGGGGTCACAGCATGGGGTGTGTGTGCAAGCCTGCAAAAAAAGGCTCTGTGGGAACAGCTTATGCACCAAAAAAATTCAGGTTTCAGTCAACAGACTCAGCTCACGAACTCAGGTTGTATTTAGCAAGTGGCTTTGGCTGGGAAAAAAAAAAAAAGTGAAACACTGAAAAGTTTGATTTTGACATTTTCAAAATGAAACCTTTCAGCCATCTGTTTCAAGATGACATTTCATTTTGAATTTTTTCTAGGTTTTTTTTTTTTTTCCAGTGTGGGGGGGAAGCCACCTACAAACAAAATGAAAGCTTCAGTTCAGCCCAAACAAAATGTTTCATTCAGCCCCAGATTATTACTGGGGCTTTAAAATTTGGCAAAGGAAAAAAATTACTTTGGTCATCCTGAATTACTTTCTTTTCTCTGGTTAATCACCAGGACAAAAGACAAGTGCGTGAGGGAGTGAGAGCTGTGGGGTCCATAGCACACAGTATGGGGGTTTTTGAGTGGGAGTTTGGGAAGAGCCTGTGGTGGCAGAACGTGTTGTACCAATGACTTTGGTGATGGCAGGAGCCTGTGGGAGCCAATTTTAGCTACGGCAGAAAGCTCGTTCTAGAGAGGAGAGCGTGCTGTGCTGAGCCCACCTGGAGTCAGCATCCTCCTCCCAGGCTGTGGGGGTGGCCCCAGTGTCCGGACCTGTGCTGGGTGCCAGAGGTGCGTGGCAGGTCTCACCCAGCGCCACTGCCTCCCTGCAGAGCAGCATCTGTGCCTGCTATCTGTTTTCTCCATCTGGTGTTTGAGAAAGTCCAGTTTGGGGAGAGAAATGTGAAACAGAAGGGCCCTTCTGGTCTGCCCAGAAGGTTTTTGTAGCTCTCTTTGCACAGGAGAAACCATTCTGGGGATGGAGGAGAGAAGGAAGGGACTAGGGGAGAACAAGACCCTCCCTGTGGGGCTGCAGCAGAAGCTGCAGGGGTTTCTCTTGGCCCCCTTATGGCGAGGAGGAGGGGATCTGACCGTGTGTCCCAAATCCCATCACTGCCGGCACCTGGGGAGCACTTCCACCACCCAGCTCAGCTGAGATTCCCTAATTAGAGGAAACAGCCATGCTTTTCATTTCCTACACCCTCTCCACCCCCAGTCTATCCCAAATGTGACCTTACCCAGTCACATAGAACTGCTGGATGTGGAGGCAAGTGTTGGAAGGGAGCTGTGCTGCTGGACTCCTTGGAATGGGGCTGTGCTGGCTCATGCCCTTGGTCAGGAAGGAGGAATGGAGGGCTGAATCATGGAAGGGGAATAGGAGAGCCCCAAAATCAAGCCACAAACAAAATGTGTGCAGCAGCACGGGGGGCTGCAGGAAGGCATCCTGCGCTGATTTCCTGGGAGGAGTGTGCTGCTGGCACATCCTGGCTCCCCGCAGCCTGGGCGTGCAGGACTCCCACTCCAGCAGGAAGGCTTCAAACACAGCATTCCAGGCAGGTGTCTGGGAGCGTGGTGGGACAGCAGGTGTTGGAGATCTGTTCACGTGTGCTCCCATGCTTCTGTCAGCACTGGCTCCCTGCTGAAGTGTTGTAGGGTTGCTGCCTTTGTTGCAGAGGAAAAAACTGGCTGCTCAGAGATACGTGAGATCAGAAGGGATCAGGGTTGCTGCAGGTCTGAAATCGGTCTGCCCTTGTTTGGAGGGGAGCTGGTTGTGCCCAAACCTCTGCTGGCTGTTTTACAGATGGCCATGACCCCAGGCTGTGAGTGGCAATGCTGCAGAGGGTGGTAGGACCTTGTCCCTGTGGGTTTACCCCACACGGAATCCCTCCACCCTGCTCTGGGAGGGTCTTTCCCCAGGCCCTTACTGGAAGCCCCTGAAATCTCCTGAATCATGTACCTCTGGGTTTGCATTAACTATTCCCACCTTCCATTCTCTTTCTCTGTTTTCATTTCTCCCTCTTTCCCCCCCTCCCTCCATCTTTATCAGTAGCTAATGAAACAGGCAGGGAGAAACCCAATTCGTACAGTAATTAAATTTACTTAGAGGGTATTCAGCTGGAGTAATGAGAAGTTTAATTCAATGATTAGTTTTTTCTTTCATTAATTAAAAATGGAACAACGGTGCAGTTACAGTGGGCTGCATTGATCCTCCTTGTGGAAAGCTGCTGATGGAGGAGGAGGAGGAAGGAAAGCTTCTCATTTTATCTTCTCTGGATGCTCTCCCCACTCACGGATGCTGGTATTGTCCCCTGTTCCCAGCTGAACCCTTGCCCAGGTGTCCCTGAGTGACTCTAGGTAAGGGGTGCCCGGGGTGGTGATGAGGAGAGCAGTGGTAAGCCCCCCACACAGGTCCTCTCCCCGATCTGTCCCCAGCCTTTCAGTTTAAAAATGGATTTGAAATATTTGCTGTGGGTGGAAGATTGAAAAGCAGGTCCCAGCCCACAAGAAGTTTGGGGTGGGAGAGTTGTTTTCCATCCTTGCTGAACAGATTTTGATCCATTTAAATATGTTAAACTCATAAACATGTTTTTAGTCTTTTAAAATAAGTGATGTGTGAAAGCAAAAAATAAACCAAATAAGTTATTTCCCATTTCTCCAATGCCTTCTGTCAATCTGAGCCATGTTAGGACCTCAGATGTCCTTTGAAGCATGATTGGGCAGGTTCTGTTCACCCAAAGAAGAGGCATTTGTGTGCTCCCAGTTTTAACACAGAAGGGGTTTTTATGGTAGCTTTGGGGATTGCTGTAAGATCTGCTGACGTATGAGTTCATGAGGAGGAGTAGACAGAGACAGGAATAACCCCCCAAAGAACCATTAATGGGTGTTACAGATCCTGCCTGTGCAGGAGCTGGGTGCCTGAGGGGGCTGGGCAGGTGACAAGCTCTGCATCCCCCTCCCCTGTGCCCTCCCTGCCCACGTGTCTGCCAAGTCATCTGCTCCTGTGGGGGCCCTGTCATGGGGAGAATTAGCCAAGGGCTGGGGCAGCAATGCCTGGGCTTGAAGCCAGTGAGAGCCAAGGGCACTCAACACCTCTGGAAATAAGATGCTTTAGCTTTTCTTGGGTTGTCTGGGGTGATAACTGCTTCAGCAAAGCTGGTGGGCAAGGGAGAGGCTCCAGGCCAGCCCAACACTGTGTCCCTGTGCTGGGAAGACAGAGTCCCATGTGGGACTGGAGCCCTTCAAGTTCATACCTCGTTGAGGCTCCTCTGTGCCTCCTGTTTGTGGAGTGGCTCAGGATTCAGGGAAATCACCTTTGATGCCAAGAAAGGAGGAATACATCCCCCTGCTTTGACCTCACCTCCTGAAACAGCCAAAATTGTGATGGGAAATGGTTTCTGGCAGGAGAAGAGGTGAATGTGGGGCATTTCTTCCCACACCTGCAGGAGGGTTGCAGCTGAGCTCCTGTATCTCCAGCATGTGCCTTGGCTGTGGTGGCAGTGGGAAGGAGCCCCAGGTTGGGTAAATTGGGGCACCCCAATGCTGGCAGCCTGAGCACCCCTCAGCTGGACCGAGCTCCTGGCATCTCTCAGGGCCCAGCCTGTTGTCCCCAGGACTTGTGGCATTGTTTTGGGCTGACCCTGGCTGTAACACAGCATCTCCAAATCCCAGTTTGCCTATGGGAGAGCCCTCAAGCCCCCTGGGTCTGTGGGGTGCAGCGTCCCCCAGTCTGAGCCTCGTGCCTCGTTGCTGGGGTGCTGAGCTGTGAGAGCCTTTTGCAGCTCAGTGCTTTGGTGATGTCTTGCAATTCCTGTCCTCCGTGAAGGATTTGGCTGGGATACAGGGATGCAGCCAGGGACTGAGCTGCCTGGGGAGGCTTATGGAAGGAGGTGTAAGCCTGTGCTGACCAGTGAGTGATATCTAGACTCGTAGTCAGCTGCAGCACTGCCTTACAACAGTGTTTTTCCAAGGGGTTTTGCATGCATGTGCTTCTTCAGAGATCACTGCAAATGATTCCCAAGTGCTCTGGCCCAAATCTGTCCTGGTAGCTGTCAGCAGATCAATGCTCTGCTAAGTACAGACCTGCTCTATTTCCGTGGGAAAATGGCTCTCTGAAGCAGTTCATTTTGGGCCTCCCAGCAGCAGGGCCACTAAATTTTGGTAGTTGTGTTTTTCTGTCTGTTACAGCCTGATTTATAACATTTAAATATCAGCTTGGATGAAGATTAAGCTCGCCCGAACTCAGTTTTGGGAAGGAGAGAGGGAAAAGCATTCACAGCTTTTTAATTTCTCTCCTGCTCGCCTCTCAAATGCCAGGTTTAAAGCCCTAATTTTGGTTTCGTTTTGCTCACAGTGCATGAGTGGAAAGCAGAGGAGAGGCCAAAGCCCAGTGCACACCTGGCATCTGATCCCCCAGCATCCTGCCTTCATCTGACCCAGGTAGGTGCACCCGAGCTCGGAGCATTGGTGTATATGACACTCACAGGCATTTGTTGTGCTGAGTCCAGGGCTGGACTGGTTTCCATTGCCAAAAGCGTGGTAAAAATGCCTCTTCCTTCCCTCTTAGTCTGGGGTGGCTTCCCAGCCCTCCTGGTGGGGGTGAGGCAGGTGTAGCTTCCAGCTAGGATCTGGGGCAGGTAGGAAATGTTCAATCCATCGTGCCTGCACAGGGGAGTGTTTTACCAGGGGGAGAGGCCTCTAAAGTGAGTATTTGGGTGGTGGTACTTCTGAGAAAGGGCTTTGTGACGGGGTCGTGTGGCTCTGCTTCGGTGGGTTTGCTCCAGCTCATGTTACATCAGGGAGGGCCAGAGGCTGCCCACGTGGAGTGATTCAGCGTGGACAGCCAGGCACTGCAGCTTGGGAACGCTGGGCACGAGTGGTTTCATCTTCCAGGAGAGGGCAGGCGAGAGGGTCCTTGAAAAGCAATGTTTTTTGAGATGTCTCTATCCCGGCTGCACGGCTCCTGCAGGCTCTCCCCCGGCTCAGCCTCCTCCCAGCACTCTCACCGGGACAGCTAAAAGAGACAGGAGCGGGTTTGGGCTTGTTCTGCACATCACCATCCTCAGCTGAAATCTGCGAGCTGTCAGCCTGATGCAGGAGATGCGTGAGACAGCAAACATCAGAGCTGACTGGGCTGAGGCAATTTCCCAGGATGTCAGTCCTCGAGAGAGAATAAAAAGGATCTCTCAGTGAAGAGCAGAATTTGGTTTCCTAATGAAAAAAAAAAATTAAGATGATTCAAGCATCTTTCATCTGCCACAGCTGGGGGAGGGTTTGTTGAAACTGGATGTTGTCCAAGGTAGTAGGAGATGGAGGAGTGTGCTGGGATCTCTGTTCGACAGCAGGGGTGGCACTGGTAGGCACTTCTACCCAGGGCAGAGCTCCGGGGCTCACTCAGAACTGCCCAGGGGCAGTGTTCCACACTTGGTTCAGGGAAGAGAGAATCCAAACCGCGAGGCAGAACTCTTTCACACTCAGATACGTAATTTCTCCCTTATGTTGTTCTTTGCTCAAAGCAAAGAGCAGGCTGCATAGGCTCAACCTGATGCATGCAAAAAAGGGACCTGTCCTTACCTTGCCTCACATTCCCGCGTGAGAGGAGCCTGTGGAGAGAGGCATTTGCAGCTTTGCAGAGAGGTATTTGTAGGTTCTTGTTGCTGTTTCCTGTTTTATGGTAATCAGGAATGAGCCCAGACGCCCGTCCCTCCCTGCTCCCCCAGGTGCTCCGTGTGGATTGGACCTTGGGAGAAGCTGTTTGTGAGGGATGCTCCGAGGAGGAGCTCCCACTGTGTCAGGGCTGACAGAGCAAGTAGAGGGACCTTGGAAATAGCAGTTTTCTATCAAAATACCTTTTCAACAGCAAGCTCTGAAATGCATTTATTTTTAGTGGTTTTCTCTTAAAACAAAATTCTGCTGGGAAGTGATCCTGCTGGTTAAAGTCCTCCCTGAAAACGTAAGCACCAAGAGCCATCTGCTCTGTGTTTGGATTTGGGTATTTTCTTTCAGAGCGTTCTTTGCAAAAACTGAAGGCTTTTCCTAAGAACAGTATTTAGAAAGTGGGGTGCTTTTGGTTTTCCTTCTGCTTTTTCCTTTGAGAGAAGGAGAAAAGTTATTTCCTAGGGAATTTGGTGTAATGGAGGGGGAGTGTGGTCAGTTTCTCAGGCTGCTCTGTCCCCTAAATAGTGCACGAAGAGGGCAGCCAGGCACAACTGGGGTCCCAAACACCCCACAGACTCTTGCCCTGCCCAAAAGCTTGGAGGGAAGCAGATGTGGTGCTGGAAGCAGGGATCTCAGCCTGAGCATCCAGTAGGCACATCAGCCCTCTCCCCAAGGAGCCTGCAAACCTTGGGCTGGATGATGTGGTCAGAGGCTTTATTTAGTTCTGAGCCTGAGTGGATTTTTAATGCATGAATTTTTAGTGTTTAAACTGAGCAGATCTTTGAACTACTGTGGTTTCTGAGGGATGTTTCTCTTCCTCTCTGAATACATGTGCCATAAATGCTCCCAAAAAAATCCCCCATCCTCTCCGGTGAGGTGGCCACAGACTTGCAGGGAGGGTTCCACTGAGTCCCTGTGGAGTGTCTTGGATTTTCACTATTGAAAAGCAAATTTTCAGCATCAGGGTTACATCAAAAGCCTGGTGTCCCCACAAGGAGGGATGTGTAGGAGTGGCAACAGTGCTCAGGCTGTTCCCAGGGACAGTGGGGACACCAGGGCCACTCTTGTCCTCAGCTGAGCCAAATGCTGTGGTGAAACTGTGACTGAGAGAACTGGGCTGGGGGAAGGGATGTCACTGAGGGAAAGGTGTCTGTGGTCTCTTTTGGAAGGTTGGCTTCTTCACCCCAGTAGGGCCAAGAGAAGCCCTGAATTTCTGTTCTGTGCCTTACCTGGTTCCCACCTGGCTCTCTGGATTAAAACAGATTTCTTCTCAGACATCTCCCTCCGAGGGCTGACAAAGCTATTAAGAGATCTTTCTGTTAAAAATAATTATTAATTGTGCAAAAATCTACTAAGCCAGGCTGCCCAGCCCAAGGGTGGCACCATGAGTGCATTTGCCAGCCCATGGGACAAAGCTGGATGCCACCATGGTCCAGCAGCTCTGCAGGGCTCACTGGTGGGATCTCATGCAGAGTACCTGATGCTTTCCAGTACCTGTGAGCTTTGGTGGGGACCATCAGGGACTCTTTGTGGCAGGAATCTGGGCACCGTGTTTGAGACTGGGAGGCTTCTGAGGTTTTCTAGCAGTTGAGCCAGCTCTCCCTTGTCTTGGGGTGGGAGATTATATCGTGCACACACAGCTTTGGGATGTCACATCAGTGTTAACCACAGGGAAGAAGCGAGAGTGGAGGTGGGTGTGCATGGCCGTTTGTTTCTTTGGGTTTATGCGCTGATACTTTCTGCTTAATTGCACCTTGACATGCACCAAGGGGCAAGGAGGGGTTTTAAAGCAGCTTTAAAAAAAAAAATTACCTTCCATGAAATATTCAGGATGGGCTGACTGCTTTTTAAAGACTGTTCTAATTACTCCTGCAAGGCTTCCCAGTCTCCTGATCTCATTGCACATGGAGAGAGGCTGCAGGAGTGTTTGTCCTGGTTAGCACGGAGGGGCTGGGATGGTTTGTGTTCACTGCAGGGAGGTGATCACTGCACTGGCCCTTGGAGATGGGCGAGTTGGGAGTAGAGGGCTGGTTTGTTCCTGTGAGTATTTGCTGGTGGTGGACTGAGGGCTTGGAAGGGAGTGGAGGCAGTTTAATGACATGCTGGGGCATACTAGGAACAAGAATAATGCCCCTGGTGCACCCCAAGGCTCCCTCCTGGCTGTGTCCTGCCTCCTGTGGCCGTGGGGAGTGCATGGCTTGCCTGTGGAGACAGGCTGCTCTAGGAAGTGCTCTCCCAGTGCTGTTAGGTGTGATCCAAAATTAGCATCCCATTCACTTGCTCTTAGCTGTGTTAGCTCTGCGAGGCTAATAGGGCTTAGAAAAAAAGAAGTCTCTTGTCACCAGAATCAGCAGCTCTGACTCAGAACATGCGGAGGGAGCAGACTTGCTGATTAAGGCAACGTTGATGTTGTAAGTGCTCACCCGGCCACAGCAGGGCCCTGGGACTTGCCTGAGAATCTCTGCCAGAGCCTAGGAGGGGTCCTTGGCTCCCATCTTGGTGCCTAAACCACCGTGTGAGGAGGATGAAGGCGTGAGCATCAAACCCAGCCAAACCGAGGAGCGTTCCCAGTGCCGTGCCATGTTCCACAATTAATCACTTCCACCCACACTACACCTTCTCCCTTCCTTAAATCCTCCCTTGCCTGGTTCTGGAGCAGGGAATGGAAGCAGCTCCAGTTTTATGAATCAATCAAAGACAATGCCTGCTTTTGAGGGTTGCTGATTTAGAGAGCCCTTTGCAAGCGCGTGTGCAGTGTGATTTCTTATCGGAGCACAGCTCTGGGTGAGGCTGCCAAGAGGAGCTGTTCCAGCTCCCGGCCACATCCTGGGGAGACGGCCTGAGTGGTCCTTTCATCTACAAATAAAACAAACAGGAACAAAGAAGGCAGTAATATTGACTTTCATCATTGATATTTCCATTTATCTCATACAGTTACTAATAATTAGTATTTCTGTAGCTGGATGGGTATAGCTCATAATCTCACTGTTTCAGGGGAGCCTATTAATGTCCCTGCCAAAACCAGGCAGGCATAAAGCACTGGACAAGTGCCGAGGAGGGCGAGTGGGGCAGAGGGATGGGAATGGAAGAGAGGCAAGAGACTGTGGAGCAGGGAACAGTGGGGCAGCAGAGCTGGGAAAGGAGACCATGGGCAGGGCCTGAGTCAGCGCTGCTGTGCCTGTGGTGAGGTGGGGGAGCTGGGCCTCGTGGGGCTACCATCAGCCAGCTCCTCACTGCATCCTCTGGCACAGCTGGAGCACAGCTGGTCGGTGTTCGGGAGGGAAGGGCAAGATGAGCACTTTGTGCCAGTGGCCCTGGGGTGGAGGATGTGCTGAGCTGCAGCCCCAGTGCCCTCCCCAGGTGATGTGCCCCCAAACTGTGGCAGCAACCCCGCCGTGTCTCCAGCACACTGGGATATGTGGGGAACCGGGGCAGGTTCCTGCTGGATCTGTCCCCACCTGCCCCAGGGCACCTGTGTGCTTCATGCACACTCTTCCCACAGCACCTGCAGCTTTGTTTGCTGGTGCTTCATCAGTCATTCCCTGTTCTCTTTTAAACCCCCTCGTGGTGCTGTCTGCAGGTGCCTTGTGCCTGTGTATCCACGTACCTGGCCTGGATCCCCTCTGGGATTCCAGAGGAGGTGGGACACTGAGGTTTCCACACTGGTGCTGCTGCTCTCCTGTGTTCCTGTGAAAGCTTTGACATGCAACTGCTCTGTCAATCATCCTGGGTCAGTCTGGAGGTCCATTTCCCACATCTGTGTTTTTAATTGTCCTGTTAAGTGTGCGTCCTGACCCCTCCTGTGAGGGATGGCTTCCGGTGTGCAGCATCCAGGCATTACCAATTCCACAGGAACCGCTGTCACAGCAGCCGCAGGGACCTGCAAGCAGCGAATGCAAATGCAGGGCGGTGTTTTTATTAGGATTTAAATGAGTTTAAGACTGTTCAGAATTACAATGTGATTTGAGCCAGGAGGGGCTTATAAAACTGGTATGAGTTCATATATTATACAGTAAACATGCCCAAGCCCATGGCTCCTGCTAAGCATCGTCCTCACTGAGGTGGGGAGAGCAGTGGGCAGCTGCTGGGGCTCAGCCCTGTTGCCCCAACATGTTCCTATGGGGAAAGGCTGTTTGGGATGGCAGGGGGGTGGCAGCCACAGGGGTGGCTGTGCAGGGAAGCTGGTCCCTGTTAACAAACCTGAGCCTGTGGTGCAGTACAGGTGTGGTCTCTGGCTGAAAGGTAGGGGTGCAGGAGGGGCTCGTGGGCATGTTTTGGGTCAGGGTTTACACTGCTTTACCCCTTCCTCCCTTTATAGCTCCCCTGTGGGAAGGTGGCAGGGATGCTTCCGTGCTGGTTGTGCTGGAGGATGCTGTGCAGTGGATTGTGGCTTCCCTGGGCACTGGTGCAGCACAGGGTGACCCTTCCCCGGGCCGGACCCCACTCCAGATATCCGGGAGCAGCAAGCTTTCTCCACTTGGTCCAGGCTGTGCCAGCCTGAGCTTGCACCTCCCTGGAGGCCTCACAGCACACAGGTCACCTGCTGGTTGTACAGTGCTCATAAAGGCTTTAATGGCCGTTAATATAATCACTGGCAGGGCAGGGCTCTGCAGAGGTGGGTGGTGTGAGAGAGCTGTACCTGTGGGCACAGGAGTTCTGGGCCTGTGACACCCGGGAGCCACCACAGTGATGGATTTCTCCTCCGCTTCCTCAGCCAGAATAGGAATGAAAGGGGGGAGTTTGAGCTATTGGCTTGGGATGTTCGTGCTTCGCCTCGTTTCAGTGCTGTGCTTTTGATCTCTGAAGGATACAGCTGAATATTTGAATGAGAAATACGTGGTTGTGTTGAAATCCTAGACAAAATGCCTTTTGTGCCTCCCTGCATGTTTATTTGCGTAAGAAAGTGTTTTGCTGGAGAAACACGGGAAGGAGCTCGAGGGAGAGGAAGGAAGGCGGAGGTGAGAGCATTGGGGAGCTCGCAGTACAATTTCAGGACACTTAAGAGCCTCTTATTGTCAGTGGCGAGACAGCGACATCGGAGGCAGCTCAGGCAATTGTCTGAGACAAATTGCTTCGTTTGATGGCTTTGTCGGTACCTCACTGGTTAAGTTCCTGGGTTATATATTTATTGTTATAGACAAAGCACAGGAGAATTACAGAAATACATACATATGTATACACATCTCTGGATCCGTGGTTATCTCCCATAAACGACCTTGCAGGCAGGAAATAATGTCACCAGCCTGCGTGGTGCTTCCGAGCAGCTGGATGTTTGTTCTGTAGGTCCAGGGAGTGAGGGAGCCAGGCCCCTTTTGGGGCTCCTCACACCGGGAAGTGGGGCTGGCACTGTGTTTGCCACAGGAACCTCTAGTCCCCTCATTCCCAAAAAGAAAGGTTTCACTTGCTTCAGGAGGCACTGAGGGAAGAGCCTTTGACAGGTAACATGCTGCTAAAGAAAGCTGCTTTCCCCAGAGAGGGAAAATTGCTGCTGGTGTCTGCGGGAGAGGTGAAAGTGGAGGTGTGACAGAGAGCAGCCCTGCTGCTTTGTCCTACTTGGAGGAGAGATGGCAAACCAGGATGTAAAGGCACCCTGATGAAAAGACCCGCTGGGAGCATTTGGATGGCATTGGAGAGGCTCAGCTTGCCTGTCCCCGTGGAGCCCTGGCTTTGGCCAGCCCTGCAGTGCTGTCCCCAGGGTGTGGAGGTGGGAGGAGGGGTTGTGTTCAGGGCTGCGATTGCTGGGAGATGTGAGCTGCATCCAGCAGCCCAGATCAAAGGGACCTCAGCCGGCGACATCCACCAGAAAGCCTTTAATGCCCAGCCCTGGAGCAGGGAGATTTACTCAAGGGACTCATTTCCTTGCCTGAACGTAAAAAAACTGTGTCAACTTGACATTCAGGAAACTTTATTTAATACCTTTTTATTTGTTTAAGAGTTTAGCTAATTGCAATGCTTTTTTTTTGTTATTTTTATATACTTGTTTTTCATTCATTCCAACTTTGTCCTTATATATGCCTTGTTCTCTAAAGCCATTTCATTACGGGTGTTTATTGCCTGTGCTGGTTCTCTGGGTGGATGGGGGAAGGAGGAGGGGTTACCCCAGTTTCACCCATGTGCCAAACCTGGCAGTAGCTCTGGTGACACCAGCTGGTCTCAGCAGATCAAGGCAAGGTATCACCGAATTGTTTAGGCTGGAAAATACCTCTAGGATCACTGAGTCCAACCACTAACACACCACTACCAAGCCCACTGCTAAACCGTGTCCCCAGAGGCCTGCCTCTGTTTTGCTGAATGGTTTGCTTGGGGCAGAAAAGCAGAAAAAGGATAATGTCCTAGGGTTTCATTGTGCTGTTTTCTCTATGAAGTAATTGCTACTTTCCTTTAGAAAGGAAACTTTGGGTTGGGAAGTTCCTTCACTTTTATTTTAGACAACTGGGTAAGTCCTTGGAAATGTCCAGATGTAAAGTGAAATGTTTTGTTTCTCTATGTTTTAGATTCACCAGCATTTAACAGAAAATGTTTTCTTCTGTTAATTCTTGCTGAATTGTCAAAAATGCGAAAAGATAATAATTGCAATGATTACACTAATGGTAATGTGCTTTCACAACCATGGCTTTTACCACAGCTAATTGTGCTCATCCATTCCTCCTGTCTCCTTGTTACTCAGACCTTTCCCCAGGCACAGTGGGTCCCTACACAGCCCCCCATGTGTGACCTCCTTGCATCCAAACTTGCAGCAGCCCTGGCCCTGTTGTGTACTGAGCCCACCAAGTCTTGCTGGAGCTGCCTGTGCCTGGTATTATCCAGGTAGATGAGCTTGAATTTAAGCTGGAGGTGCCGTAGGACACGCCTTTGTGCTGGGAGCCCCACGACATCAGTACCTGCAGCCTTTGGCACCGGCCAGCTGAGCACCGGGTCCAAACCAGGCTTCTTGTCCCGTTCCTGAGCAAGGCACACTGCCTCTGTCCCCATGGGGTGTTAGCCTGGTGCCCAAATGGATGCTTTCAGTGCTAGGAGCAGTTTGCAATCCCTGTGCAATCCGAGCTTGGCCTCTACGTGAGCACGCAGAGCTGGGCAAAGATGTCAAGAGCTGTTACAGTGTGCGCAGGGAGCTTATATAAAAGGATCCATTTTCATTCCCCTGCTTGTCTGCTTCAGTCAAAATACAACGCCACAGCTACGAGGGTGCTGTGTCAGGCGGACCGCAGCGAGCTGATGCATGGCTGCTGCGGCGGGCGCTCATCTCCCCGGACCGCAGCTGCCCCGGCCCCGCCGCAGCCCCCGGAGCCCGCAGCTCGCCCCGCTGTGAATCATGGCTCCCGCCGAGCTGTAGCTCCCAGGCTGCCGACCACAGCCCTGCCGGGCTCGGCTCCAGCCAGGGGAGCGGCTCTCCGGTGCTCTGCCTTCCCAGCGCGAGCAGGAGCCGCCCCGGGAGCTTGCGGCAGCCCAGCTGAGCCTGCTGCAGGGGCCCTGGGAGCGGCACTGTCATGTCAGGGATCTCTTTGTGCTCAGTGACATGTGTGTGGACATGGGCACACATGTACTGCAGCACCCTTGAGGTGTCTGGCACCCGGTGGCTTCATCTCCATTATTTAGAGGCTGTGAAGAGCATCTCTGTCTGCCTGTCGCTCTGTGGGTGTGTTGTGGGGCCACTGGGGGATGGCCGGCTGGCTGGAACTGGCAGGGACCTGGAAATGGTGCCATAGGCAGAGGGGGCAGTGGGTGCTTGCATGCTCAGACCACCTTAGCCAGGGCAGGGTGACAGCTGTGTAGCTGAACCTGTGCTGCAAGTCCTTGGAGATGTGATGTGGGGAGATGAGCAGTGTGTAGGGATCTGTGTTTCCCTTCTTCTCCAGTATACCTTCACCCATTCCTGGGCAGGGCTTATCTCACCTGGACCTCTTCCTGTTGAGCTGGACCCTTCATCCTGGGGACACTTGGCTTTTTTCTGCCACTGTGTTGGGAGGCAGGCATGCTCTGCATGGCTTGGAGAGGGTAATGTATGTGCTCATCTGCCTGGACCTGGCAGAGGCTCACAGATGCTTTGGGCAAGCCTTTGCTATTGTATTCCCCCTTCTCCCTTAAAAGTCCACTGCATCTCCTCTGGAAGTCCGTGCTGAGGCTGTGTGCTTGTGGAGAGCAGTGGCTGTGCTGATCTCCAGCAGCTGGGAGGGTGTGTTTGTCTAGGGGGTGGATGGGGGTGGCTCTGCCCTCCAGCAGCACTGCTCCACGATCAGGCCCCATGAGGGATCATCCTCTGGCCAAGGCACCACGTCTTTGATCTCTATCTGCAAATTTCTCCTTACTGAGGCCTTGGCTCCACGAGCAGAGCCTGGTACAGGAGCAGGCCATATGAATCCTGAAACCTCAATGCACCGAGCAATTTCCATCAGAGGTTTTCACACCTTGCCTTTCTCTGCTCTCTTTTTTCCCCTCATTTCTCCTCAGTTAGAAAGATGTGGAAGCAGGTCTCCTGGGCTTTGGGGAGTTTGCCACCACCCCTCGCCTCTCATTGGCACAGGCAGAGCAGCTGATGGGGCTGTGGGGATGCAGCGGAGCTGCAAAACTCTTCCCAGCACTGGCTGGACTGAGGCAGAGGCCACCAGCCATCTCTCACCCCATCCCCTGAAATGTCACTTGCTTTTAAATGCACTAGTAGTTTAAAATAAGAATAACCTGCTCCAGGGCTTCTTAAACCATGGAATTAAATATGGTTCTGGTCTCTAGGCAGAGTCTGACTCTTCAATTCTAAATCTGCTCAGCCAAGCGAAATATTGCAGGGGGAAAGAAATCAATATTTCTCAGGCCTGGCACAGAGAGGAAGCTGTCTGTGTGTGGCTGCAGGCATGCAAGTGCAGATGTGCACACACGAGGCTGTGGTTGGGAGGGTGTCAGAGAAACACCACTGAGACCCGGGATGGGGAGAAGGACACGGTGTTTGCAGTGCCAGTGCTGTGTGTGCTGCTTTAGGAGAGGTGTGGGGCTGAGTCCATCCTCCTCAGGTGCGTGACACAGCTGGGGTTCCCTCCATGGGGTTCCCAGCACAGTCTTTTAGAGAAGGAAACACAGTTTTTCCTGTTTCAAGACATGTAATTTAGGGCTCAGTGAGAGGCTGTGAGCTTATTGCAGAGCAGGTGTGCTCTGCCTGTCCTGGTTTCTGGTACCTGGTGTGTGGTCTGAGCTGTGCAGGGGATGGGAATAATCAGGGGTTCTAGCAGAGTGAAGGATTTTCCCAATGACCCACAGGCCCCATCATTTGGAGGATGGAAGTGGTTGAGTAGTGAGTGGATGGGGTGCTTTTGCTATCTAGCTCAAGGACTGATCCAGGTGCACACGTGCAGCACTGCACGGCCCATGGTAGGGTATCCTGGCTGTGGCTGTCCTTGTCCACAGTGTTTCTGTTGTCCAGAGGACACAGGCTGTGGGGGAATGGGCTCTGCTGTCTGCTCTGGGAGCATTGCTGAAGATTCCCATCCTTCCCTGCAGAGGGGATGTGTTTCAGGATCAGGGTGCTGTAGCTGGGATTGTAGTTCATGGGCAGGTGAAGCTGCTTTTGCCAGGTCTGAGTTCTCCAGGTGGTTTCTGTCCAACCTCTCTGCCCTGTCACTGCTTTGCAGAGTCCTGATGTTCCCTCTCTCTGCTCCTCCGTGGTGGGAGGAGGGAGCTGTGCCACCGTGTTGGCATCAGGGGTGCAGGAGGATCTCCATCTGCAGTGGGAAGGACAAATGTTACTGACCTGCTCTGGCATCTGACCAAACCACAGACACTTATCCCTCTCAAAAAGCTTCTCTGATAGCTTAATTTCTTAATTGCTGTCTGTGATCAGGATGTCAGCTCTGGCTCTCCTCCAAGATCTGTCACTTCCAGCAGGCTGGTGCTCGCTGCCACCTTGCTTTGGTCACTATTTTCAGCTCACCTGAATAACTGGCTGGAGAGTCTCCCATCTCCATGCAGGCCTCCTCTGCTGCCCCTGAGGGCAGTGGTGAATACTGAAGGAGTTCAAAATGCTGAGGGGTGCCAGTTCAAGGCCCCAGCTCCAAGCCTGTCTTGTGCCTTGGCCAGAAAGGGAGGGTTGGAGCTGAACTGTGTGTTCTGAGGTCCCAGGCAGAGTCGAGCACAGCACTAGAAAAGGTAAAGATGCCTGGTGCTGGGCTCAGGATGGAGATCTGGAGAGCTTGGTGGGATGCCTGGGGGTGAGGGGGACCCAAAGGAGAGCTGCCCTCTGTGGGGTCTGGCACTGGTTGGTGGGAATTCCCAGTGGCTCTGGCCATGCAGTTAAGGCAGAGCCATGAACACGTGCAGCAGGAGCTTACACGCTGCAGCACAGCAAGGCTCTGTGTCTCAATAAGCAGCACTCCAAGGCAGACCTGAATATAAATATTTGAAGAGGAAATAGTACTCTGTCTTCTGTTGTCTCTCTTTCCCTTTCTCTCTCTCTCTCCTCCCCCCCTTCTCCTGTCTTTCACGTATGACTGAACACAGGAGTTCATTGTTAAAGGGGGTTTGTTTTCTTGAGGGTTTTTTTCCCTTTCTCTACTTCCCCAAGGAGGAAACTCCAGGTGCTGCACTGTTAACAGCCCCATACAGCAGCAAGGGCTGTCTTTGTGCCAACTTTGTCTGTGCCCAGGATAATGGGTGCTTGTTTTCTTTCTCTGTGCTTAGTTTGTTTGCCATGATAAAACACAAGTAGACGACTTCCTTTTCCAGGGAACAGATATGATGGGATCAAGCTGCCTGAAGTCTGTAAGAGTGGTTCAGCCCAACACTGCAATAGGTTTCCTCATTCTTAGCAGGTCAGTTGTGCCATGAGGGATACTGCTCCTGGTCGCTGTTCTTGGTGGAAACGTTAAAGTTGGGCCAGAGAGGAGGCAGCTGCCCTTGTACCTTCCTGGAAGAAGAGGAGTAAGGGACTGCCAAGCTGTGGAAGGATGTGAAGGTCAGGGCTTGCAGTGCTGCCTGTACTTTGTGTCAGACAGAAGGTGAGCTACTGAGGCAGAGGTGGGAAAATCAGCCTCCTGCCTGCTGCTGGCTGCTAGCTGGGCCACCAGAGAGAGGGGAGCCCAGGCCGACGTGGTGTGCACCCTATGTCAGCTGTGTGGGGCTGTCACTGAAAGCTGGGGTGTTGCATGCAGGAGTTGGTCCTGGAAAAGCGAATGCAGAGTCAGCCCACGGGCTCTGCCATCTCCCACTCTGCATCTGAGGATCCGGGGGCTGGGAAAGGAGCATTGGCATCATCTAGAGCCCTCCTCCGAGTGTGAAGGGAAGTGTTGGGAGAAATCAACTGTAAAAGTAGAGGTGAAGAGTGGTAGTGAGAAGGGAATGGGGAAGGGAAAGGCTCCAAAGAGGAAATGGGACTAAAAAACGCAGAGGTGGTTTAAGGATATCTGAGACGTCACAGGCAAGGGAGATGGGCCGGGGAAGATGTAACTTTGAGAGAAGTCTTCTCAGACTGGCTGCAAATGTTTGCTAAGCTTCTCGGCTATATTTAGCGGGCTCCGTGCCCTTTGGAGAGTTCTCCAGGCAGATGGCAGAGGAGCGATTTGCCAAATGGTGGAAGCCGTGTCGGAAGGGGGTGCCCGGCGTTCAGGGAAAGAAGTTTAATGTCAGCTTTGCCCTTTCCGCAGCAAAGCCAGGCGGCTCGCTTTGCTGCCCACTGGACAGGGCTGCCAGATGGCCAAATATTTGCTTATAAATTAGCAATGGGAAACAGGCGATGCAAAGCCCTAAACTGAAGAAACCCGGGGCCTGGGTTGGACTCTGCCTCCTGTGCAGGACGGTCTCTGCAGAGCAGGGTTGGGTGGATCCATGGCGGGGGCAGCACAAGGAGATCTCAAAGCCAGTGAGCCCGGGCACGGCACTGTCCTCTCTCCCCTCCTCGCTGGCACGGTCACGGGCCATTACTCAGGCGAGTGCAGCCTCTGGCTGTGTTTGCTTTAAACCAATATGCAGAGAAAAACAGCTTTTCTCTCTAGGTAAAAAAAAATGCTGCTTGGACTTGTATCTGTGCAGTATCTCACTGAATGGGAAATGACTGGAATGAAATTTCCAGGCACTAATGCAATAGAAGTCCTTGTAATTTGTGCGTGTGCCTGTGTGGGCACAGGCAGCGTACCTGATCCTGTGCTGAGCAGCATTCCATATGGTCCTGCCCTTCTGGAGCTCCCCTGTGAAATGGCTTCATGGCTCATTTGGGGTGTCTCTGCATCACACCTGAGCTGGGGCTCTGTGCCAGCTGGGAATTAAAGCCTGAGAAATGAAAAGAGATTTTGAGGGTGGATGGGCGGACAGGGACCACAAGGATGTGCACAGAGACTCTCACCAAGATAGTGCTAATGCTGCCTCTTGCCAGTCCCCCCAAACCACAGGACTGTCCATCTCCCAGCTCTCTGCACACTGTCACTCCAGAGCCATAAAATTATTTTAAAAACAGATAAATTTTAAAATATTGGCTTTGTTTTATTCGCTGCCTGGAGTTGAATCTGGGTGTTTGCACGTTCCCCAGTGTTCTTGTGCAGGCGGGCGCGCTGGCCTCTCTCCTCTTCCTTTGGTTTCTTATGAAAGCCAAGCTTCCTGTGTCTTAACTTGACTCCAGGGGCTGGGGCTTGGAGAAGCTCTACCTCTGTAATGCTGGCAATAAAATCATAAGTGCTGGCTACACTGCTGTAAAACTTTTATTGCTGTGGGAAGAAGAACAGCGAATCCTCCCTCTCTCCCTTCTCTCCTTCCGTGCTGCTCCCCAACTCTGGCTCTGCTCCCCCTGCAGGGCTCTGAGCCTTTGTGCCAGGCAGCACTGATCGCATCCCCTTTCCCTCTGCTCCTGCTGCCTTTGATCCCCTCCCTGTCCTGCATCCCCGGGGCTGGTCTGCTGCTGCTCTGGCCTCGCTGTGCCCCGTGGCAGGTGTGCTCCTGCCCCTGTCCTTGTCCCTGCGATGCTGTGTGGCTGCTCAGCTGCACCTCAGCTCTGTTTGTGGTGTGATCCGAAGGAGAGGAACCGTAATAGCTCCCCGTGTAGTGAGGCCATCCGTGCGTTTTGCATTTCATGGCGACTGGAAGCCTCGTCTGCCTTCCCACACCATCCCTTACGTATTTATAGATCACAGCGGCGTTATCCGTGTGGATGCAGATCGTGCATGACGGTTTTCTATAAATACAAATGCTCTGTAATTATCGTTAGAACTATTTAGCCCAATTCAAAGGTAGATTAAATAATGAATGTGTGTGTGATATGCCTGTCGACATCAACAAATGGAAAGAGACATCTCTGGATGCATATCTGGAGGTTTCCCTGGTGAAGGAGTTGGGGGAGGAGAGCGGGGAGGGAGCTGAGCTGAGTGTTGCTGCAAGTGCCTCCTTCTCAGGGGTTCGGGTGGTGCTGTGGAGACTGATGGCCACTCTCGGCTCCATGGTGGCCTCTTGGGACCAGTGGTTCAGGAGGCAGCGTGCCGAGGGATGGACAAGGAGGATCAGCACACACAGAAGCCATTGGTATTCACAGCTACCCATGGCTCTGTGTCTTTGCCCTCCGTTTTCACTGCTCTCGGGAGCAAGGGGAGGTAATTTCAGGCTAGACTGCTGATGGAGAGCTGTGGAAGGTGTGTGATAAGGCTCCCCAAGGCCTCTGGCCCATTGTTTCCTGTGGTAATTGATTTCCTCTGAGGCCATGCATGCCCTGGCATGTTTCCCTTCGTGCTGGCCACAAGCTGGTCCCCAGCAGAGCCCTGTGGGGACAGTGGCTGTCTCCCCTCTTTTGGCTTCTGCCCCCCCTTGGAAAAAGGAAGGGGGGAGCTTCAGAGCACTCATGCGGGACCAGTCTCCTGCATGGTTCTTGCTGAGAACAGATGTGGCTTTGTTAGCATCCCAAAGGGGTGCAGCCAGGCAGGACTGACACACTTGGGAAGAGCAGTGGGCCTTTAAAGGAGAGGATGGATGTGTGGGAACCCCCAAACGCTGTGTGTGCCCCAGGAGGGGAGTTTGCAAAGCGGATGGAAGGACGAGGAACAGTCAGCACTGCCTTTAACACAGGAACCTCTGCCTCCTTGCCTTTTCCCTCTCCCAGGCGCAGTGGAGCCTCAACTCACAGGTCACAGCTCCATTAGCTCCTGTGTGGCTGTGCTGGGTCTCAGCCCTCCCCTGGTTCCGTGTCACATCACGGGCTGCTCCCCTGCCCCAGGGACAGCGGCGTCGGGAGCGTTGAGGGAAGCGGGGCTGGGAGGAAGGGCTCCATCACAGTAACTAATAACTGTGTGCTGACAAATTGAATTATACCTTTTCCAGTTGCCTGCACTATTGATCAGAGAAAAGGTTTGTGTTTTTGTTAGGCTATTTTTTTTCTTTTTCCTTTTAAGTTACAGTTGCAATGTCCTGGGGGCTTATAATGAACTAAATAAGGTCAGGTTAGCAGAAGAATCAAATATGCTCTGGCAGCAGAAGCGTGGGCTTTTCCTGGTGACTCTGAGCGGAGAGGAAAGCAGCAGCAGCTCCTGCTCTTGCATGCCCTGGTGCATGGGGATATCCTGCCCCAGCCTCCTGCTCCCTTGGAAAAGGGAGCTTGCTGAAAAGGGGGTGATGTGGGTGGCTGTGCTTGGCTCCTGAGCAGTGTGGCAGGCGCTGGGGGGGAACTGGGGCTCACCCAGCTGGGTTGTCTGTGTGTCACCAGCCCCAGGCTGTGCTAAACTGTGCTGCCCTGGCAGCTGGAGTGGCTCCTGCCCTGCCTGGGGGGCTGCAGAGAGGCAGGAGGTGCACAATGGGACACAAGGAACCAGGATGTGGCCAGGCACAGCACTTGCCCAGGAGCTCTCTGTGGGGTCCCTGCCTGGGGAAGCTGATGGTGTTTGGTTCTTTGCTCCAGACCGAGATCCTGCTGTGAACTCAATTAAAGCTGTGTTGGGGAAAGGGGGAATAAATTACCCAGATGAAAAGGAAGAGTAAAAACACCATGTGCAGAGAAATGCCAGCCCACCTTTGAAAGGCTTTATTGAATTTGGACACGTGTCACCTTGGCAGCAGAAGCTGCAGGGAAAGGGGAGCACTCCCTGGTGTCCTCCTTTGTGTCCCCACTCCTGGGCTGGGAGCGGAGCAGGACAGGGCTGTTGCAGGAGGAGCAGAGGGTTGAGGTAACCTGTCGGTGCCAGGACAGAGGTGGGGCTGGGAGCTGCTCTCAGGTGAAGGTTTGCAGAGGTAGCAGTGTCTGCCTCAGAGGGAAGGGCAGCTGCAGGTCCAGCAAGTGTCTCCAGCAGCTCGTGTGTCCCATGCTCTGTNTTCTTTGCTCCAGACCGAGATCCTGCTGTGAACTCAATTAAAGCTGTGTTGGGGAAAGGGGGAATAAATTACCCAGATGAAAAGGAAGAGTAAAAACACCATGTGCAGAGAAATGCCAGCCCACCTTTGAAAGGCTTTATTGAATTTGGACACGTGTCACCTTGGCAGCAGAAGCTGCAGGGAAAGGGGAGCACTCCCTGGTGTCCTCCTTTGTGTCCCCACTCCTGGGCTGGGAGCGGAGCAGGACAGGGCTGTTGCAGGAGGAGCAGAGGGTTGAGGTAACCTGTCGGTGCCAGGACAGAGGTGGGGCTGGGAGCTGCTCTCAGGTGAAGGTTTGCAGAGGTAGCAGTGTCTGCCTCAGAGGGAAGGGCAGCTGCAGGTCCAGCAAGTGTCTCCAGCAGCTCGTGTGTCCCATGCTCTGTTTAACCTGCTGCTCCTGAAGGCAAATCCAGGGGCTGTGTAGTGCTGAATCCAGGGGATGTGTAGTGCTGAATCCAGGGGATGTGTAGTGCTGAATCCAGGGGATGTGTAGTGCTGAATCCAGGGGATGTGTAGTGCCGTGGCCAGCTCCACAGCCCTGGGGCTGTGCTCAGGCTTGGCCTCGGGTCACCTCTCAGTGAGCAGTAGAAGTAGGGACGTTCATATCTTGTTTTTGTGTAGCTCTGTTTACAAAGACCTCGAGTGAAATCCTGCCTGCCCCGGGGTGGCTCTGGATGCTCTCCAGAGCTGTCTGTGTGCTGGCAGAGCTGCCGTGCTCCACACAGCGGGTTTGCCCACTTTGAACACAAGTCCTGTCCCTGGTGACCCAGGAGCCTCAGGCTTTGAAAGCAAAGGCTCTGCCAGGGCCAGTTCTCAGCCTGCTCCACACCCCTCCTGCTGCACTGGGGCTCGCTTCTCTTCTGGACCTCCCCATACAAAATTCACCGAGTACAGGCAAGGACCAACGAGCTCTCATCACTCGTCTCAGTGTATTGGGCCTTGGTAGAGGAAGAGTGGCTGGAGAGCTGGG
>VYXC01008883.1:114230-139310 GCA_013397175.1 Platysteira castanea
CAAAGGCTCTGCCAGGGCCAGTTCTCAGCCTGCTCCACACCCCTCCTGCTGCACTGGGGCTCGCTTCTCTTCTGGACCTCCCCATACAAAATTCACCGAGTACAGGCAAGGACCAACGAGCTCTCATCACTCGTCTCAGTGTATTGGGCCTTGGTAGAGGAAGAGTGGCTGGAGAGCTGGGTCCCATCCTGCTTGGTGCCCCCCAGGACCTGCCAAGATGTGACCAGCAGCTGGACACAGACCTCATGTTTCTGCTTTTAATTGCAACCTTCCTCCTCCCGCACTGCCTTGCTTGAGAGTCTGGCCACATCGGGACGGGATTAACATTCCTGGCACAGCGTAACTCCATCAACATTTCTATTAAACTCATTGGCTATCTAAAGGAATTCATTTTCCACTTTGTTTGCCCATGAGAAAAAAAAAAAAAGCCCTCTGAGCTGAGGCCCCAGTGTTTGAGAAGGTGGCGGGGGGAAGCTGGGTGCCACATCCCCTCCTTCAGCTGGGAGAAAGGATGGCATTCCCACCATCTGTGAGATGCCCACCTCTATGCTTCCACCATGCTCTTGGAAGGAGGAGCTGCCTGTTGCTGGTACCCAGGCTAGTGCTTGCTTTCTGAAACAAATGATACTGTTTCACTCTAGGGTTGCAAAAAATTGTCCCCTTTTCATCAGGGATATCCCTGGACTTCAGGGAACTCTACCTCCTTCCAAAAATCAGGTTTCATTGGAGTCTACAGCAAGTTCAGAGGAGGTAGAGCCATGTTGGGTTCTCTGCCTGCTCCCCCATCTCCTTGTGTGCCTCGTCATTCAGTCAGTTGCTTTGCAACAGGAGCTGGATTCCTGCCCCTGCCTGGGATTTGGGGCCAGTCTGTGTGTTTGGGTGCATGAGGGAGGAGGAAAACAAGGGTACAGGGGTGCCAGAGGGAGAATCATGTGTGTCTGTAGCATGCGAGGAAACCTCTTAGGGTGTGGGCATCCACCCCAGGAATTGTGGGGCTCCTGTTGGCAGCCCTCCCATGGATTATCACCTCCAGTATGGGCTCCTCCAGCCCGGAAAAAGGAGGGAGATGCTCTACAGCCCTCTGTGCCTCTGCTTTCAAGGTCGGAGGCTGCTGATAATTGATCTACAGCCTCACCATAAATCTGGTGCTGAGGGGAACCTTCCTTGCTGCCTCTAGACAGCAGCATCCATCCTGCACGGCTTGGCCAGCCCAGCCACCCGCAAGGGAAGGGGGGCTTAAATCTCCCCCTGCCTCTGCCAGGTGGCATTTGGGTGTGCAGCTGGCCCTGCTGGCTCCCAGCTCTGACACAGCCCCTGTGCTGCTTGTGGAGGTTCCTGGGGTCAGTGAACCCCTGCCAGGGCCTGCAGCAGCAGGGCAGGAGTGGAGGAACTGGCATGGGATCTGGGGAGCAACTGCTGGGGCCAAGCGAGTTTGGGATATCCAGCATGGCTTTGGGTGCCTCACAGGACCCAGTGTTCTGGGTAATCTCCCAGCAGATGGGAAATCTGGCTCCGAGGCAGGCAGAGGAGGAGTTGGAATCCAGCTTCCCAGGGAGCCTGTGGAGCCATGTGTTATGGGGGAAGAAGGAAGGTGGTGATGGAGGCCACCAGCTGTGCAGCACTGGGCCACCGTCCTCACCTGGTGGCCACCAGCTGGATGTCAGGCTGCTCTCTGGCTGTGGTCCCTCTGCCTGATGGACGGCTGTGGTCAGAGCCATCAAGGCTGCTGTTGGCATGAGAGCTCCTGGGCGTAGATCACAAATTGAATTGGAGCCCCTGGAAAATGACAGCCCTTCGTAACTGCTGAACGTTTCCCCTCATCATCATCATTTGCAGCTCAACTGCAGCTCTGTCAGGGGTCACAGCAGTTTTCAGCCCAGAGCTGAGCTGATTTTGAGCCCTCCTCACCCGCCGTGGGCAAAGCTCTGCTGTCCCTGTCCCTTCCCGTGGGATCAGCCCTGTTCCCAGGGTATATCCTGCTTCATCCTGAGAGAAACCAGTTTCCCTCCCACAAATCCTTTCTCAGTGGCTGGTACTAATGGAGAAGAGAAGTAATCAAGCCGATTTAACCCCCCTGCTACCTGTGACTCTCCTGCAAAGCTCATTAATGAGCCAGCTCAGGTTGTGCTAATTACGGTAACCTCGACAGGCCGGTGAGAGCACCAGGAGTTAACTAACACTCAATTAACTCCTGGTTGTTCGTGATGATTTCCCCTGTTCACAGCAGCCTTCAGAAAGTCAACAAGAAAACAGTGGCAGGCAGGAGGCAGATGAGCCTCTTGTGCAGCTGGGGAGGTGACAACCTTCCTGTGTGGCTCAGGAGCCACAAAGCCAAGGGACCCCAGGCCACACAGCTGAGCTCTTCAGCTGCTCTTGCCTGGTGATTTGGGGCACCTTGGAGCCCCTCTTTGAGTCAGGAGCATCGGGTCCCAGCTGCTTCTCCATCCCTGGAAGCACCCAGCCAGATGCATGCAGGGAGCATCCAGCCCTGGTGCAAGAGACCAGAGCAGGTGGGATGGAGAAACCAGGAGGGGTTGAGGTGATCAGGAAGGTCCTTCAGAAGGAGCACAGACCCCATCCCATGGGTCTCTGGGAGCTTGTGACCATGGTGTATCTCATGCCAGTCGCCCTGCAGGGTCCCAAGACACCTTGGCTGCAGGGCTCAGATGTGAGGGTTGGAGCCACCCCAGCCCCTTGCACCCCACAGGCTGTGCAGAGGGGCTGGATTCCTGAGCTGCTGCCCAGAATGTGCCCTGCAGTTGCTATGGTGACATTGCCATTTCTTACCTCACTGGGGGGGAAAAAGCCTCCAAACATTTAATTCTGCAGCCCACCTGGGAGCCTTTTAAACTCCCCATTTGGTGTTTGACATGTAATAATTTTTCTGCTTTTAAGATTATCCTAAAATGCTCATTCTCTTTCTCTCTCTCAAAATCTCAGCAGTGGAGCCTCAGAAAGAAATCAGCATAAAAAATACCAATACAAGTTTCAAATGCCAATTTGTCACCATCACCAGGAACAGGCAGTGACAGGCACCAGGGAAGGAGACACAGCAGAGTGAGTCAGGGCTGACAGCACCAGCACGCTCCAGCCACTGCTGACCGGCTCCCGTGGGAGATGCCAGGTGGAGAGCTGAGCCTGTGGATGAGAGGGGAGAGGAGGTGGTGGGTGGAAGCTAGGAATTTGGGGAGGAGAGCTCATCCTGGCTGTAGCAAGGAGGGCTTTGATCTGCTGCCCCACATACACGGTGATACTGTCGCTCAAGAGAGTCATCAATGCAAAAAGGAAAAGAAGACAAAACCTCCCTTAAGAAACCAAATTAAGATTTGGCTCAACGCCCCGGGTCTGCCTCGTGCTCCCAGGTGACCTGGGATCCCCCCGGATTTCCCGGGTGGTGCGGGGGAGCAGAGCCCGGCCCTGCCAGGCTCCCAACCTTGACGTGCAAGTAAATATAGTCAAAACTGTCAGGCGCCGGGTGCCGCGGTGCCAGGAGGCACTTGGGTACCACCAGCGGGACCCCATCATATGGCTGTTCATGCTTGGGTATCCACACACCTTCCCAAGCAGATGGTCTGCTCCACAGCACTGGGATCCAGCAAGCCTGTGGAGCAATTTAATCTCCAGAAATAATTTAATATGGCTTCCTCCAGAGTATGGTGGTTTGGGTTTTTTTTCCCTGACCAGCCATAGAATAATTTAATCCTGCCTTCTGTGTGAAGCTCTATTTTGAGCTTGCCACCTGCAGAGTGTTTTAATCCCACAACTCACAAAGTAATTCAATCCTCTCCCTTGGTGAGTAATTTAATCCTCTAATTCCAGGGTAATTTAATCCCCTCCCTGGGGAATAATGGAATAATTTGATCCTCCATTTCCAGAGTAATATGATCCTCTACCTGAGAAGCTCAAAACTTCAAACCAGCCACCTGCCTATCTGCAGGCACTGCCATCCCTGCAGAACTCCCCCTGCCTGGTGGGGATCTGGGTGTTCTTCCAGTGAATCCATCCCCACTGGCCAGAGTGGTCCGTGCAGGTCCAGAATGGGCAAAACCATTCGGCACTGCCTGGCCCTGGGGCACTTGAGCCTGGATGTGTGTGATTTAAATTCCTCAACCAATTAATCCATTTGCTGATGAATTAGTTTTAATCTAGAGCAGTGCCATGGTTGTTAAAGCAGAGCAGCCTTTGCCCCCACTCTGGGGGGCTGCTGGCGTGAGGGGAGGCTCCTGTGGGCTTGTTTTGGTCCGAGTGCTCAGTTCTACTTATAAATATATATGTACACACACACACACATATATATGGAGTGTCTACCCATTTACCTGGAAGGGTAGTGCTGTGTCCCCTCACGTAGCGTTATCTGCACCAGGACTGGCCTTTGAAATGTCTGAACCCCAGGTGCCATTCAGTCAGGACCCCCTCGCACCGAGGGTCTGCAGGCAAGATCCCAGCATCCAACTCCCCCCGAGGAGCTGGGAGCACGGCAGGGCCGTGGAGACCACCTGCTCCTGGAGCTGGGCACCCCTGCCCTGCCACGGCATCCTGGGCACGCTCGTGTCCTCTGTCCACTCTGTCCACTCTCACGGGGCCTTTGGGCATGTCACATGCCACCTCCACTGTGGAATTCCACCTTGAAAGCAATGGAGACTCCCAGTGGAGTGGCAGAAAAGAGAGATTTGCTGCAGGAGCCTGGCTGGTTTACACATCTTCCCCCTCATTTCTGCTTAGCAAAGGCTCAGTAGGAGAAAGAGTTTCCTCAGCTGAGATGTTAAAAAGAGAAATCCCAATAATGATAGTGTCCATTTCCACACAGAGGAGGATCTGTGGAGTATGCAGAACAGAAATATTTCCCTGTCCCTCTAAAGACTGCAGCAATTTGTAGTCAGGAGAGAGATTAGCATACTAGGAAGGAAATAGCACCCTGAGAAAACTTGTGGGAGAGGAGAAAGAGGAGGAGAGAAGTGCCAAGGGGGTCTGTTGAGGCCACGTTGGCCCCAGGTTTGGGATGCCAAGGGACAAATGGGGTGATGCCAAGGCACAGAGGGGAAGGTGCCCCACCATGGCAGAGGGGGATGGGGTTGGAGTCCATCCCCTGCCTGGGGAGTCCCCGAGTCAGGCAGCACCACCCACACTCTATGGGGCCCTCTTGCACAGGGTGGTCTGTGCTGCATCACCTGTCACATCCCCAGGGAAAAGTGATGATGCTGAGACTGTGATTATTCCTTTTGTTTAATCCCACTGTCAAGTTAGTGCTTAAATCTTGGAAGCCAAAGGAGAGGCAAGTGACTTGGAGGACCAGAGCCAACTTCCATCACTCCCTGCCTGTTACTCCCATCTCTAGAGTGCTGAAATTAACATCCAGTTCCCTCCACCTTGCTGTGGCCCCCTGGGATCACCCCATCCCCCCCCCTCAGCTCTCTGCAACCCCCCTCTGGGGCTGCACTGGGCTCAGAGGTGCCAGTGATAATTGTTTTTCCTAGGGACAGAGAATTCAAACAAAAGTCCTTGCCCCGGCTAAGCAGAAATCATTGCTCGTTCTACCGCATGCTTTATATGCCCTGGTCCTGCCTGGGACTGCTAAAATTCTGCTTTTAAAACTCTGCTTTGTACAAAAGTCTGTCCTGGATATGTCATCTTGCATTCTAACATGATGTATTAGACAAATAATTCTTCATGTGCAAAGCGTTCCTAAGTACCTGCAGGCCAGAGGGAAGAGAGGGGCTTGAATATCTTTAAAAATCCCATTCTAAATGTTTCCACTTCAAAGTCTCTTCTGCAAATTCTGCTCCATGCCACATCTCGTGCCCAAAAGTCAGCTCTGCTGGTGCCTTCTGTGTCATGCTAATACCACATGGCAATGCTCTGTGGGGCAAATGCTGGGCTTGTGCTGGCTCTGCTGTGTCTCCCAGATGTTGTAGCCTTCTGTTGGAGTCAGGGAAGAGAGCAGGAGAAAAGTATCTCCCTGTACTCCTTGAAATACGAGCTGCTGTCTTTAACCAGTCTTGGTGTTCACTCACCTCTCTTCCCCTCTAATGAGTCGGGTTTTGTTCTCCCGTATCACGTCTGGATGCACATTGCGGGTAAGTGATGGACAGGACCCGACCTCTGAAAGCTATCAACGTAGCCACTGTGAAATCACACGTCCAAATATGTTTATCTCCCCAGCTTTTTGGGCCGGGTGCTCTTGGACACGGATTTCCGTACTTCAAGAAGAAGAGCAAATTTCCCTCAAAATGTCAGCATAGAAATGAAAGATAAAAGGGAGGACACAGGGGCTGCTTGAACTTTGCATTCACAGCACAGCAGAGCGGCGTGGCTCGGAGGGAAGGAACTGGAGCTCAGCCATGGGCAGGCCATTTCGGGGGGGTTGGTGGTGCCTCAGGGGTCTGAATGCTGCCCTGTGATGGGTGCACTCCCAGTGGTGACTTCCAGCCAGCACTGGTGTGCAAACCACCTGCTCTTCTCCACCTGTTTTTCCCAGGATCCATCCCAGTGGGTTGGAGTCTGGGTGTCTTCTTCTGTCATGAGCTGAACTCCTGATGTTCAGCTGAACTCCTGGTGTTTGGCACAGGTGGGTCCCTGGGGTCACACCATGTGTCCACCCCAGCACTGGGGGAGGTCTGCATTCACTTGGTGCTGCTCTAGTATGTGAGGGAGCAGCCATGGCCACTCTGAGCCTCTCTGCTCTGCCAGTACCGGGACAAGGCTGTCCTGTGGCTGCAGCCACTGGGAGTGGCAGGCAGTGGCTCCATGGTGATGGCATCAATGTCTGTGCAGGTACACCCTGCCTGCCCTCAGCGTGCCTTTTGAGTGCTCTGTGAGTAATTCTTGATTGCGGGAATCACTCTCCACACAAGCACCTCTCCAAAGCAGCAGCAGATGTTCGATGTTCCTCCCTGAGCTGTGGGCATGGGAGGAAAGCGGCCGAGCTGCAGCCAGGGCGATGGGAGGATTTCCCTGACCAGCGAGGAGGATGGAGACCATTCCTGCCACCTGGCACAGCCGTCCTCTCCTGGCCCGACCCTGGTGGGGCTGCCCACGACCACCATGGAAGCATTTCAGGGAAAGCACGAGCCCTCCCCTGTTGCAGCCGAAGCGGCCACAGCGTGCTCCCTGTGTGCTGCTGATTGACAGCCAAGACGCGCGGCCGCACATCTTGTTTTCAGCAGTCTGGGTGTTTGTGTTGGCAGAGCCTGGCTCACACTCATGACAGGAGCTGCCTCTCACTGTCAGCAGCAGCTCTGCTGTCGCTGAGCCTTTGCACACCCACCTCTTCCCTGGAGTTGCCGGCAGCTCCATCAGCCTCTGCTCCTGGCGCCTCTCGCACGCTGGCCACGGCGCTGGCAGGCACCTGCTCCCTGCCCACCTGCGAGCACAGGTTTTGCCCCTCTTTTGATGTAGCCCTGTTACTCGCCATCCCCCAGCCATCCCTCTCCCACTGTCCTGGGGAGCGCCTCATGCACCGGGATCAAGGCTTAGTCTGCTTCCAGCCTCCCTCCTTCCAGCCTCCCTCCTGAAGTTGTCTTCTTTAAATACCGACAGCAGGCGAAGTGAGGAACTCTTATGGGTTGGCTGCAGAGCTCCTTGGGGATGGTGTAGTTTGTGCTAAGCAAGAGATGGGAGTATAGGCTGAGAGTGGTCCCTCTGGGCTCTCATCTCTCTGTCTCCAGCCTTCTTTTCTTGAGGAGCTCTGGGGGATGAAGATGAGCTACCGGAGCAGGTCCATGGTGGGATGCGGGTGGCAGCAGAGCCGGGGCCCTGTTCAGAGCAGTGCTGCCCACCCAGCCCATCAGCTGCAGCCTGTCAGTCCTGCTCACACTCCCAGAAACTCTCCAGGAGCTCTGAGGCTGCACCAACTGTGGCTGGGTTGGGGCTGCCTGCCCAGGCTCCTGCTGCATTTCTCCCTGGGCTGAATTTAGTTGTTTCCAGTGTGGAACGCAGGTGCTGTATGTGAGCTGGACCTACTGAGCTGCAGCCACTGTCCCACCCCGTGTGAAGGGTGCAGGTCCCCAGCCTTGCCGTGGCTCCTGGCTACGCAGCCCCGTGTCCATCCCTTGTAGTGCCCTGTCCTCCTGTTGCACTGTCACCAGCAGATCCCACCGCGGGGCCGGCGAGCCCTCAGCCTGCCAGCAGGACTCGGCTCTGCCCACTGCTGCCATGCAGGGACCTGACAGCGGCACGGGGTGAGAGCCTTGTGCCTCTGCCTCGGGATGACAGATGCTGCCGTGCCCCGGCAAAGCTTCCAGCCTCTGCCTGAGAGTGGTCGGGAGCGGAAGGAGCTCTTGCCTGGCATTGCCAGGGAAGGGAGGTGAGGAGAAGGAGGAGGGCGAGCTGGAGCACGGGTGCATCTGGGGACATGAGCTCGGCAGCGGGGCTGCAGGGAGGGGAGCGCGCGGGAGAGGAGCCTGGACTCAGGTGTGTTTGTGTGCTCACAAAGGTCCTGTGTTCCTTGCCTGACAACATGTCCACATAGCAAAATCACCTCTGAGCACCTCAGAACCACCCTCCTCCACCCCGGGGATAGCAAAGAATACCGAGACATCTGTAGAGGCTTCATGACTCAAATGAGAGCCTGGTTGCCAACCTACTCCTCTTCTTCTTTCCTACTAGTGCTAAAAAAACTCAGAGAGGGTTTTGCAGCCCTAAATCGAACTCTGGGCCCATTTGCAGCCCACCAGCAGAGTGTTAGGTTGGGGTACTTGGTCTGCAAAGGTCAGGCGTGCAGGAAGAAGATTTGAGCCACCTCTGAGACCTCTGAGTAGCCCCAGTGCACCTTTTGGTCCTGTCATCAGAAATGCATCCAAAAAGGCACCTTTTTGATGGAGGAATGTAAATAGAAATTGACTTTTGGAAGTTGTCACTTCTGTGGAAGTGAGCACAAGCCACATTTCATCCCACCCTCCCTGGAGCTCTGAAAGCCTCTTGTGCTGCCAGAGCAGCTCTTGCACAGGTAGCCCCTCTTGGGAGGCACGTACCCTCCTCTAGCAAATGCATTTACCACAGTGTGAAGCACAAACTTGTCTTCTCCGTGTGTGACTCCAGGCTGTACCGTAGATTAAAAGATTTGTCTTTCTGCTTCATCCAGCAGGTGGGTCTCTGGTGGCTGTTTCAATACCGTTCCTGCATGGGCTCTGGGATGTCTGTGCTGAGGTTCTCGGTAAACTCAATTACACCGTGGTAATAGCATGGTATTGACTCAGGAGCCTCAGCAACACAGGACTCTTGCCGTTTATTAGTTGTTTAATTATATGGCACATCAGGCCAAAATAATGTCATTAGCCAATTAGCCCATGTTGGGGGTGTTTGTAATTTTTCTTAAATGAGTGTTAACATCAGTGAAAGGTGCCAGCTGGTGGCCCAAGAGTCAGGGCTCCTTTTGTGCACAGAGCAGGTTGAGGCTGATTCCAGCCTAGATGCTCCTTCATGTGTCCTGTGGGCACAGGTGCCCTGCCACCTCCAGATGTCCCTCTTCAAGGGTTTGGGTGAGTTACTGATAACAGCTCCTTCTCACAACGTGACTGGGATCCCAGCACCCTCCGGAGAGCTCCCTGTGGGCATGGCTGGGCCAAGCCCATGTCCAGGGCTGATTCAACAGCAGCGTTTTCAGATTTGAGGAGCAGTACAGTGGCATTGAAAGGCACGGCTCTCCAGGAGTGTCACGCAGCTCAGCCCGGACACTGACCGTGTGCTGCCAGAGCCACTGTGAGTCACTGCCCCCGTGTTTGCTGTCAGCTCCGCACCGCTGAGCACACTGAGAGAGGGAAGCCCATGGCACGTGCTGCAGTCCTAACCCAGCACAGGGGGTGACAGCAGCACAGCGGCAGGGCTGGGCCTGATTATGGCACCCTGGTGCTGCTCCCGCTGCTTGCTTGGCCCAGGAATCCACCCAGTTACTCAGCGATGCCACATTCTCCTCTGCCTGAGGGGCTGGGAAAGGCAGAGCCCGCGTGTCCCCTGCAGGAGATGCTGCCGGGCCTGCCGTGGCTGCCAGCACACACCCCATCCCCATTCCTGTCTCCAGACTCCAGGGTGGACTTCCCTGCATTCCCAGACTCCAATATGGAAGCTTTTGGACTGGGGCTGGTGCTAGGGATCAATCTGCCGTGGGATCTGCTCCTCAGCTCACCCTGGTGACAGGGCACAAAGCAGCAACGCCCAGGTGGCTCACCCAGAAGTGGATGCAGGCTGCTGGCATCGAGATGGGGTGTGTTAATCCTGTGGGATAAATCCCGTGGGATTAGGAGTTCTACAAGACAGTTCTGGCTGTCTCCCTGTGGTTTCTGTGGCTTTTTGAGGAGGAGGCAGCATTGCCACGTGGGAGCACTCTGGGCAGGATGCTGCAGGATGTCCATCAGGGATATTGTTATAATTAGCATTTCTTGGCTGCTCTATCCCACCAGCACCAAAGGTTTTCAGTGTGATGACTCCTGACTTAAGGTTAGTCCTTCAGCTGGCTGCTTTGGGCCTGCAATTCCCAGTTGTGTTGCCCCCAAAAAATTCTTACCATTATTTAACCCAAACAGGTCAGCTCCGTGCTTTACAAAATACATTTGCTGATCCTGAAGATTTCTAAATGTCTTTCAGTCTGGCTGGGTCCATTCCAAACTCTGAAAAATTGCAGGCCCCTGCAGATGCTTTCATGTCCTTGAGGACAAGTTCTGCTGACTGGAGAACCTCCCTGGGGAGCCCACTCACTTCTGAGAGGTTCAAGAGTCCATGGCAAATAACTCCAAAATTAACCATATGGGCCTCCCCCAAGTCCTCAAAGGCACAAGTTCAGATGAATAAAATAAATTTGGAGTTAATAGACCACACTGAATTTGAAATATGACATTTCAAAAAGGGGAGGGGGAATAGAAGAGCTTGTCCGATAGTTAGAAATTCTCCCTCTTTTAAACCTTCTTATCTCCCCAGTGCCTTAGCTGCTTAATTGGAGACCCTCTCAAATAATTCTATTCCAGAGTAGAGAATTCTTTGGTGGACAGATCTTTTTTTTATAAGACACATTAGGGGAAAACAAAACTGGGCTTGTAAGGAGAATGAGTTACATCCTTCTGTTGGCCATTGCTGGTGTGGTTCCACAGCACTGCTGTGAGATAATCACCCATTCTCCCATGCTCCGCCGCTCACCTTAATAACTCTCCCAGGATTTGATGTAATGGTTTACATAACCTTTCTGAAGCATCCTGAATTCTGATGCATCCAGCACTTAAATGTGACATTGAGTCAACTCTGAAGTACTTTACAGCTGGGTGCTGCTGCTTGGGGCTATGGCAGACGATGAATGGAAAAGTTTCACTTACCAAGATGAACTTTCTACCAGCTGAGCTGTGTGTCTGGAAGAAATCTCAAATCCTGAGCTGGGGGCTGGGTTTGTCTCCCTGTGCTGCCTGTGGATGCATGTAGCACCAGGGTTGATCCAGGGCAGCAGCTAGGGACTTGAGTTCCTGTTACCTGTCTGCGCCTGGCCTCTCTGTAGGTACCTGCCTTGGAGCCCACTGGCTGGATGACATTTATAGTCAGCGGGGAGAAAAAAGGCACGTCCAGGCAAAATTCATCTGACCTTTCTCAGGCAACCACCTTAGAACGAGATTAGTCGTGCCCCTGAGAGGCCTTTTCTCTCCATTAGCGATACAGGAGTTCATCCAGCTTGTCCGTGGATGCAGGCTGTGTTTGGGCAGATGTATCCCCCTGGATCCCTGCTGGGCTGTAGGATTTGTGCGTGGCCAGGGAAGATGCTTTGCTCCTTCCTGGGGCAGAGTGCAGGTGTGGGAGATGGGCAGCCCCGCTTCCCCCAGCACCGTGCCCAGCTGGGGCTCTGGCACGTGGCATTCGCCAGCCCTACAAAGGCACAGGCTCAGAGGGCAGGGATAAAGATAGGCATTTTCTGATCTCTGGGGCTGATTCTGCTGTCTTCAAAATCCCGCAGTAATTGCTGGTGTTGCCTATCTATGTAAATCTGTGTCTATAATAGTCTCTCCCATGCATGTCTGTGTATATATATCCGCAGGCACACGTAGATGTGTGTGTCTCTAACATATGTGCTCTCAGCCCACACAGCATATGGGGCCCTGAGCGCCACCGGAGCGTGCGCGCTCCTCCCTCCCGGCTCGCGTGGCACCCCCGCAGCGGGGCAGGGTGACATCCTGCCTGTGCCAGCCTCGCCGCTCATCCCGACCTGCCACTGCCCTCCCCATCCTTCCCGCTGGCATTCTCACCCTGCACAGCCTGGACATGGTCCCGGCTGTCACCGCTGTCCCCTCAAAAGGCGTGTGGGGTGGTGGCAGCCTCCCGTGCTCCCCTAGGTTTTTGGGGTTTGGTCTTTGCTGGGAGAAGGACAAGGCTTGTGAGGAGCCTTGCACAGCTCCCAGTGCAGGTGGATGCAATGGGATGTAGCAGGCTCCTGGTGCTTCACTGTGGCTCGTTCATTAGTTCATGTGTCTTAATAAATGTGGTTGGCCCTCTGCCAGCAGGGAGTAACTCAGGCTGGGTTGCAGGGGAAGCACCTTGGGAATGGGAAGGAGCCCATGGGAAGCACAGCTGTGCCCCAGGCACACACAGGAACCTACCCCAAAGCCCTTGGGGCTTGTGCTGCTCCAGATTCTGGGCCAAAATCACTCAGAGAAGGGGCTTTTGGCTGCACCTTTCACCCTGGGGTGAGATGTGGCTGCAGAGTGCCCCAGGCCAGCGTCCAGCACGAGTGTCCGTGACACAGTGCTCCAGGTCTGCAGGGAGAGCAGGCTCCCCAGGGTGCTATCCCACACTCCAGTCCCAAAGCAGCTGGAGGTGCTGCCTGACCCTTTTCCCCATCTCTAGAAAGGTCACCATGTGTCCCAGCTGTTTCTTTTTGCCAGTGTGGGTACCTGTGTCAGACACTGAGCACGGCCCCAGTGCTGTGATGCAGGTCCTGCCACCATGGCTGATCACAGTGAAGCAGCATGGTTTAATTTTGTGATTTCCAGCCCTGGCATATTCACAGAATCACGGAATATTCAGAATTAGTCCAGAGGAGCGGAGCTGAGGGAAGCAAGGGTCTGCAGGAGGATGGGGATGGGGAGGGAGAGCACACCCAGCTGAGGGCGGTCTCTGTACTGGCTGTGAGCTGAGCACATCCTGCCAAAGCACAGGAAGCAGAGAAGGTAAGGGAGAAGGGGGCAGGTGTGAGAAAATTCAGGTGTGCAGCTGGGAAAGAGCCTTTCCATGAGAGAGCTGTTGGTGTCGACGATGTTGGTACTGTCACTGATGGAGAAATTCAATCACTTCCAATGAGGGAAAAATAATTGTCTTTCGAGGTACAGTAGGTTGTTGTCATTTTCCTATGACACACTCCATCAACTTTCAATTTCTAGTACAAAAGCCCTTCGTTCTTGCTCGGGTCTCTCTAATCCATTGCAGTGAGCACTCATGGCAGACATGGCATAGGCTGGGGGAGCCGTCTGGGAACAGAAAGGTCCAAATTGTACCAAACGGAGAGGAACACCCAGACCCTGCTGGGTGCAGAGGGTGCCAGATGGGGGAAACCAACTTGGGTCAGGAGTCAGCAAAATACCTCATCCCCTTGAGCCCCAGGTTCTGTAAAACAAGGAAAACAAAATGGTGAGGGGCTCACATCGCTTGGGTATAGAGGGGCTTGGGCTGACCTCTGGCACCGGGATCCCAGGCAGGTTTGGCACAGGGAGGCTCAAACCCTCTGGGGCTGGAGGATGCAGGTTCAGTGCCATCCTCCCCTCTGGTATCGGTGGTGGCAGAGAGGAGAGGAAGGGGAGAGTGCCCAGCAGTGATTTGGAGCAGAGGTGTGTGTGCAGGAAAGCCAGAGCTTGGCACTTCCCTGCCACTAGGTGAAATAAGAGGTGATTAGCAAAATATCCCAGCATCCCAGCCACAGAGCCTTCTCCTCTAGCACTGGAAGAGGAAATATGTATTTAAAACCACTGCTCTAACAGAGAGAGGTAATGATGTGTTTCAAGGCAGAGCTGGTATCATTCATAAAGCCCGTGCTGCTTAATTACATCTGCCCCATTTAGGAGAAAAATGATTTCCCAGTGAGTTTCTGGTTTGTTTTCCCTCTGTCCCACTGCATCTCACCATGGCTCCAGCTGTTTGTCAGGCTCTCCAGGATGTCTGTCTCCAGCCACAGCTTGAGGCTGGCTGCCAGCCCCAGGGACTGAGGACTGTCACTGTCACCAAGTGCCAGCCACCCGGAGAGGCCCCAGAGCTCAGGGTGGGCAGAACTGAGGTGGTGCCATCCTACACAGACCCGGGCTGGGGTAGCAGGGCAAGTCCCTTGTTCTTACGGACAACAGTCAAGACTAGTTGACCCAGAGTCACAGAATCACAGAATATGCTGGGTTGGGAGGAACTCACAAGGATCATCGAGTCCAGCTCCTGGCCCTGCCCAGGACCATCCCCAAGAGTCCTATGTGCCCAAGGGTGTTGTCCCAATGCTTCCTGAGCTCTGCCAGGCTTGGTGCTGTGACCTCTTCCCTGGGGAGCCTGTACCAGTGCCCAGCCACCCTCTGGGTGAAGAGCTTTTTCCTGAGATCCAACCCAAGCTCCTGCTGCCAGGCACACAGCCCTGCTGTCCTTGCTGGGGCCTCTTTGGGGACCCCAGTATTTTCCTGGCAGGCTCTGGCACGCTGCTGTCTGCAGGTGCCTGTGCCTGCTGCTGGTTCCGCTGCCCTCTGGCCCTGCAAACTGGGGCTCTTCCTCCCAGAGAAGAGCTTTTCATGGTGCTTTTAAGCAGCCTTAGCCTGTGGTGCTTTCCTTTCGCCTGTCAGCTCTAGCCTGACGTTATTTGGGTAGAAGCAGAGGGGTGGGAGTGTAGAGAAGCAAAATGGTGACTTTTTTTTATTTCTTGCATTCATAAGACATTTCAAGTGACACACAGAGACAATAAGGTATCACTCAGCTCGAGTACAGCTTGAATGGTTTAAAAATACGCTTCTGAACTTTCCACCCCTATTCATGCACAGGCACCATCCCTTTGGGGTCTGCACTTTGGCAAGAACAAGCAAGGAGTTAAGCAGCTCGGCAAGACGAGCTATTTATGGATGTTGCAAGCTCCCTGCTCTGCTCCCATACCCCATTCAATCCTCTAATTATGTGCAGTTGTTTCATGCTGTGTCTCACCGCACGCTCTCTGGGGGAAACCACTGGGGCTTTGCCAGTTGATGAGGAGGGGGTGTGAAGGGGGAAGACTCAGGCACACGCGCCGACGCAGCCTGGGAAAACAAGGGATGCTGTGAGGTCGTTTGTCTGTGGGCTGTGGGGACACCAGGGCACGGCCCTGGGACCTTCTGGACAAGGAAGCAGAGCTTATAAGAGCAGCACCCCCAGTGGGGGAGTTACCTGTGGGAAGCAGGATGTAGCAACAGAAGGTGTGGAGAGACTTCCCCCATCCCTGGGTTCAGGCCCCTGTGTCCCCAAGCCCTCCCTGTGAAACGGAGTCCAGAAGCTGCAAGGCAAACATGAGAGAGCAGGAGGGACCACAGGGCTTGCCAGCCCCTGCCAGTGCTGCCCTCCAGACAGTTCCTCTACAGCACTGCCAGCTTGGAGAAGAGAGCAGCAGCTGCCAGGACTCTGAGCCTCCTCTTGTTCCCCTGGCAAGCCCGCACAGCTGCAGACTTGCTCCAGGGTAACATGAAAGCTGCCTGTGAAAGCTGCCCCTTCCACCTCTGTAAACTCCTGTGAAGATGCTGCTCCAGCATCATAAGAATTTTAGTTAATCCACTAATAGTCTTTGAATAAGTCAACCAAACAAGAAAAGAGATGAGAATAATCTCTGGTGCCTGGAGCTGCGTGGCTGTTTCATTAAAGCAGCTCAGTGAGCATCCTCAGAGCAGCAGCCTGCACCCATCACCCCTGGTGTTTCACACTCCAGAGACACTCTCAGCAGCTTTTCTGGCCCTTAGGAATGGTGACAAAGTGGTCTGGGGGAGGCCGGCCACAGCGCCAGTGCCCTGTGTCCCCTCAGCACTGCAGGGTGAATGGGCACTGGGAGGACTGGAAAGGACCAGCTCGTCCAGAGGCTGGACAGGGCCAGAGGGACCTGTGCAGATCCTTGTGGGCACAGGGTCCAGTACCCCCAAGGTTGGCACCTGCAGGCGGTGCTGTTGGACTGGTAAGAGCTGGGGGCTGTTGCTGGTTACCCTGGTCTCAGATAAGTTGCTCGTGGAGATGCCCAGATTCAGGTTTTTGTGTGGGTCTACCAGGCATGCAGGGCTGTTACCTTCCCTATGTATCTCTACTCATGTCTCTCCCTCTCCCTCCAGTCCTCTGTCCTGCACTTCCCTTCTAGCTTATCCTGGCCAGCACCAGTGATCCTGGGTCTCCTGGGTCCTTCTTCCCATGGAAGTGTGGCCCAGCTCTGCCCAGAGAGAGCAGGAATGTCTTCTCCTCCCTTTACCCTCCCCAAGCTGGAACAAAGGTCATCTACCCATACATTGCACCCCTGGGAATGGTGTTCAGACCCCGAAGCTTTCGCAGACACATCCACTGTGCTGCTCCTGTCATTTGGGCCCTTCCAGCCATCCACCATGCCCCCAGCGGGCTCCCAAGCCCATCAGCAGGGAAGGGAGGCTGTGGCCAAGCCCGTGTGTGGTCCCAGCAGGCAGCACAGGCAGTTCCCATCCACCTCCATCTGCCACGGCATCCGGAGGCACAGGCAGCCCCTGCACCTCACACCTGGGCTCAGGGAGCCAGCCGTGCCCTCCATCTGCTCCATCCGTGGGGAGTGGGGCTGGGCCACCAGGGCCCCTCCAGCAGCTCAGTTCAGCTCTGCACAGCCTTGGGTGAAGGCAGGGTCCTGGCAGTGCCTCGCCATGGAGGTTTAGATGCTGAAAGGGCCCCTCTGTACAGACCCAGTGCAGCAGGAGTTTGGGGTTCAGCCCCCACGAGAGCGAGGGGTTGCTTCCCCTGGCGGCCCAGTTTGGTGGGTGCTGCTGGGGTGCTGGGGGCCACTGCCAGTGTGGGAATGCTGCCAGGAGCCAGAGGCTCCCCCTCCTTCCCAGCTCTGCTCTGCACAGGTTTGCTGTATTCTCACCCGATTAGCGGATTTGAAATACAGCCTTTGGCTTTGAGACCCAAAATAGATGTCAGGTTGTCTTAACTCCACTGAAGGCTCCTTAGTATGTAAATCCTCCCCAAAACAGTCTGTGCAGCACCGTGCTTCCGAAGGGATGGCACCTCCAGGATCCCGGCTTTCCTTGGGATCCCCACCCCAGCTCCTGCTGGGCAGTGTCCTGCTGGGCAGGGCCTTCCCCGGGCCTTGCTTGCAAGCCGTGGTGCAGTGGGGTGCTGGCACAGCCCCTGTGACAGGCACGTGTTAGGGATGGTGCTTTGCATCCCTCCTCCGTTCCCCCCTCACCCCCTGCGCTACATGGGACCCAGCAGGTTTCCAGGGAGGCGCTGGGGCCAGCGGGCAGTGACATTTGTTTTGTCACTTACGCTGTCGTCACCAAAAAAAACTAAAAACTATCTGCCTCTAGGGGAGAGCTGGGCCCGGTGACATTCGCTTCATCTTACAGCAACTAACGCATCCGGCAGCATCCCCAGGAACCGTGCGCTCCGTGCCGAGATGAACGAGCTCCGTGCTGCCAGCAGAGCGGCCTCCCAGCCCATCCCGGTGCTGGGGACCAGCTGGGCACAGGCAGGACCCCTCCAGGGGTCAGGGACACCCCGTGCTACAGCAGCCCCCCACGGGCTGTGGGCTCTGTGGAGAGCCAGGAGCGGATGTTCATTTAGTGATATTAATTGCTTGATACTTTTGCAGTGTTCCCTACCTTGTAAAGATTGAGTCAAAAACCAGCGCCTGAGGAACTGCCTCTATTAAACTGATGTTCATTAGAGCTGACTTGGCGCTACCTCATTAGGCTGCTGTAATTGAAGGAGTTAATTGATTATCAATAGTTTGAGTTCCCTCTCCTCATGCCCGCAAGGCCCTACTGGGTGTTGTTCGGGGGCTGGCATTCATCATGTGGCTGGGACGTGCCTCACTGCTGGCACTCACAGCTTGGGTTGCTCCGTGCGTCCCCGTCTCCGTGCTGTGCCCGTCGTGATGCCGGCACTGCCGGCAGCGTTTTCCGCGTGGGTCCTTTGCTTTCAGCTTATTCACCCGGATTTGGCACTCACTCGAAACTGTCTAAAATACTTGTGATGGCTCCCCTTTCTGCGGCTGTTCCTTAATGCATATGTATTCTATTTGGAGAGGCTGCGTGTGGGGGTTTGGTGACTCTCTCCTGGGTGTGAAAGCAAAAGCAGAGCCTCCGAAGCAGCTGCTCCCTGAGCAGCTCTGTCCCACAGCGCAGGGGTGGAGGGCACAGCCTGGGGGGCCCGGCTGCCCGGCGGGGGCTGCGTGGCCGTGCTCACACGCTGGTTTTCCTGAGCTTGGACCGACTCCCTCGCGCAGACACGTGCTGCTGACTCAGTCACACCTCTGCTGTTTTTAGAGGCGGCCTTCTAACACCCTGCCTCGTTCAGCAGAAACCAAGGAGATGCTGTGCTTCCCCCAGCCAGCCTGAAAACACATCCCCTGCATGCAGTTGCAGCTCTTGGGCTGCTCATCCTGGCCCTGGGCTGCTGGAAATGGGACAGGCGTGGGTTTTGGGGTGAGGGGACGCCCCTGGCAGAGACAGGTCTGTGCTCAGCCCTCCTGCCACAGAGATCACTGCCTTCTGCCCTGTCCTGCCCTCAAGTTCACCCTTACATAGCCCTGCCAGGAGCAGAGTGCCCAGAGCATCCTCAGGTAGTCCCAGGAGCTGATTGCTGCACCCAGAAGGCCACGGTGACATGGAAGTGGTGATGCTGCAGCAGGCAAGCTGGGAATGGAAAAAAAGCATCCTCTCTGTATCTGCATCCTCACACCTCCACGAGGGCACAAGCAGGGCTCAGAAAGCCAGAGGGTAGGGCTGCCACAGGCCATCTATCTGCTGCCAGACTTTTTTTTAGGCAAATGCCACTCCCCTGCCCCAGCTCAGGGTCTGTGCTGCATCACAGGTGACAGCACAGACAGCGAGGTGGGAGGTAGACAAGCCAGGAGGAAACTGTTGCTCCCCAACTTCGTTAGCTTTAACTAACGAGCTGTTTATAGGAGTGACATGACACCTGCTTTCCTCTTTATAAATTCAATAATTTATGAAAGGTATTAAAGGCAAAACAGCCTCCCGGATAAAGCCTGTGATGCGTGTACGCTGGGTATTAGCCAGACGGGACAATGAGCTACACTTGAATAACACACGAAGATATTTACCCTCTCTCTCTATAAATTATTAAGGGGCTTTTTTGCACGTAATTACATGAGCTTTTATGTTTCTCACTCCCTGCTTTTAATCCTTTTTGGAATGGTGCCAGTCACTTATAACAGGAGCTGAGTGAACAGCAAACGCTATGGCTGGGTTTGGGGTTGGGTTTGGGGTCGCTGCAGACGATGGAGATGCAGGAAGGGGTGTGGGAGTGAGCCCATCCTGCTCGGCACGTGGCACAACGCCGCAGGGAGGGACCCCAAATGGGGCCATTCCTGTGGGGCTGGGATGGGGTTTGGCCCCAGCAGGAGGTGCTTTTCCTCTGGCGTGGGTTTGGGGAGGTGGCCGTGGGAAAGTGCAAAGCAGGCTCCAGTGTTTTAAACGCCCTCCAACTGTGCGTGTAAATCAATTATATGCAGATGTAATTGGGCATGCAAATGTCACTAGGAGGCTGTTTACATGTGCAGTGTACATTAGGGGGGCACGTATGTGTGCAAAGGAACACTGAGGATATTAGTAATAGTTACACCCCGGGAGTGTCCGGTGCTGGGTCTGCTGCTTCTGCTCCTCCAGCTCTGGCCTTCAGGGAGCAGAGCTCCCTCCTTACCCTGCCCCACGCCAGACCCCCCTTCCCTGACTGAAGTGTTGGCTCCCTGGCCTGTGCCCAGCAGTGCAGCTCAGCTCCCTGCCCTGCTCGCCACGCTGCTTGCGGTCTGGCTGCAGCCCCAGCTGAGCCATGCCCATCTCGGCCTGCCACACCAGGCAGGGGCCAAACTTCCTTTAAACATTAAGGTGAGGAGCCCGTTTCATCCCCTCCAGGCACCCTGACCCCTTTCTCTTAGCTGGCAAACACTGGTGAGTCAGCCCCAGCGGGGTGGCTCCCACATCACCTTCCTGTCCTCCATGCCCAGCACAGCCTTTGCTTTTTCAGTATGGGCAACTGTCAGGACTCTCCTGTCCTCCATACTCACAGCTCTCCCCAAGCCCTCTCTCCTTTGTGCCAAATTCTTCAATCACTGCTCTTTGTCCTGTTGTGCAGCTCCTATTCTTACACCAAGCTGTTAAAAGGCTGTCACTGTCATAAATTCCTTGTCCCAGAAATTATCTTTCATCTCCTGAACGTGGGCTACAATAGGCACTGAGGTGCTTGATATTATTAATACCTTCTATATATGTGTCAGTGAGCTTAAGAACTTAATGGAGCCTTTTCCCTTCACGCCGCGTGTTTGGGCTGCTTGACAGAGCAGTCAAGCCATCAGTGCTTGACTCAGGCTGACATGAGGACATGTGGCCTCTCTCCGTTCCAGAACGCTGCATAGAAAGGCCTGGTTTCCACACCCAGCATTCAAGTGGGTCGGGGTGGGGACAGTGCCCTGGCAGACACGTGGGTGAGCTGAGCTGGGGCAGACCCTGCGTACCAGCAGCTTATCCCAAACTCCAGTAGCACTTGCTTGAGGGGGCCTACGGAAGGGCTTTTTTCTGCTCTTTATCCCTGTTCTCCAGAGCTTCATGGAGGTCATGTCAGGATTTGAGATGTGCAAGGCGTGAGCACGGCATCTCCAACCTCTCACCTCACTTCCAGTTGGACAGAGAGCTGGAGGTGGGTCCAGCCACGCTCCTGCAGCCTCCAGCAAGCGAGGCTGTGGTGGGGACAGTGGAGGGATCCCCTCCGTGGCCTCACAGCCCCAGCCCATGTCCAGGGTGACATTCTGTGGCTTCTGCCACTGCTGTCCCAAGTGAATGGCTGGTGGTCGAAGAATTCTTGGATCATTCTGCTCTAAATCAATAAGCTGACCAGAGCAGGGAGCAGGACAAGGCAGTACAGAAAGCACTATGATAATACTTGATAAGGATCCTCAGTTTCACTGAGGAGCAGCCATACAATGCAGAATTTGGATTCCCTCCAGCTGATAATGAGAAGCCACTGGACTGACTCAGCCTGCTGTGAGGAGGCATCAGCACACATCCAGATGGCCGTGGGGATGGGGGAGCAGGAATATCCTGCCTTGCCTCTTCGTCCCACTCCCCCCACACACCCCGAAATGTCACCACCTCCAAGGGAGAACGTGATCTGGGAGCACGTTTCTCCCTGACTGCATCCGCAGGGGCCCGGTGGAACAGCCGTCCTCAGGAACAGGGGTTCCTCAGGAACAAGGGTTCCTCAGGAACAGGGGTTCCTCAGGAACAAGGGTTCCTCAGGAACAGGTCCTGCTGCCAGCAGAGCTGCGGAGGGCAGGGCAGGTCTGTGTCCATGTGTTGTGCAAGGCACGCACGAGGCATCAGGGTGGCTTTTCCCTCCCTGTCCCAAGCAGCCAGGAGTTTATGGTGCCTTCTCCAGGGACTGGTTAGGACTGGGCAGGATCAAGGGGCTGGTTGCTGGTCGAGCCCAGGGGACGTGCGAGGTACCCTCCTCTCGGATGTGCAGGGGCAGAGCCGGCACAGACCCTCCCCCTGTCCCTGCTGCCAAAGGGAGGGGGCTGGAGGGGCAGACAGCCGATCTGTGTTCCCAGAGCCAGTGCTGGCAGTACTTCAAGGTGTGGTACATCTTATCTCTGCCTGGCATTTGCATGGATTTTCTCAGCTCAGCTTGTTACGACAAAGTGTGAAAATCTGAAAGAAAAGGAATGATAATAATAATGGGAGTAATTAAAATCCACCTCCTCCTGCCAGCTCTGCCCTTTCTAGACCTATTGTGGAATTCCTGGACACATGCACTGAAACCAAGGGAGATGAGAATGTCCCAAGTCTGTCCCTTGAGGGGCAAGTCCGTTCCCCACTGCCCAGGTCCCTCATGCAGTGTGCAGGTGCTGCCTCTCCGGGAGGGAGCTGAGAGCGGGGATAAACTCCTGCCTCCTGCCAACAGAAGGGAACCATCTGCCACAGCCCGTTATCGTCTGAGGATGGCAGTGGCAAAGAGCTGGAGCATCTGTCTGAGGGACGAGCCCCCGCAGATGGACACCCAAATGTTCTTGCTGTTCCCTGCAGGTTTTAAAGAGGAACATGTTCAACGAGGGCACGTGAGCCGAGCTGCTCTGCAGCGTCCCGGGGCTGCTCGGAGGTCAGCACAGGACAGTGGCACCAGCAGGGCTGGGGCACTCCGGGTCACTCCATGCTGCAAAAAGGAGGTTGACCCAGCTGAGGGAGGTTGACCCACAACAGCTGGAGTTGGTCTCTACAGCATGGGGCAGGCCAGTAAAGGTGATGGGAGAGGGGAAAAGGCATCTTTACTGCGAAGCTGTCAGCTGCACACAGCTACAGGCTTTTAGGAGGGACAGGAGGGGATGGTACTTCCAGTGAGGTTTGGTTGTGTTCTTCTTTGTCCCCAGCACACTGTCACCCATGCTCAACACCTCTGGGACATTAACAGTAAGCTCACCAGTCATAATGGGTCAGTGAACGCAGAAACATGGGAGCCTCTGGGGCTTCCAAGCAGGGGCCTGTGCAGTTCCTCTGGCAGAGATCAGCAGGGTTCGTTGCTGCCAGGATCTGCCTTTGTCCAAAGTGTCCTTGAGACTGCTGGGTTGAAAAAGTGTTGCCCATGAGGTGGGGTGAGAGTTAAAATAGGGAAAAACCCAAATGGCAAAAGAGGGGAAAAACCCCTCAGCTGCTCCTTGGGCAGGTTGGTTGTACTGGCTCCTCTTACAGCCTGGCACTGTGGGCAAGGGCCTTGGTGCTCCAGCTGAGAGAGCAGCCTTCAGGTGATGATTTTTCTCTCTGCACTCTCCATCCTTCCCATTGCCTCTCCCCACTGCTGGCCAAAATGCACCGTGTAGCTGTCAGAGCAAACCAGGGCTGTGCCCCGCTGCCATACCTGGAGCACCTGTGCTGCCCTCACCGCTCCTGCCACCCGTGGTCCCTCCACCCAGGTCCAAAATCATGGAGCAATAGAATGGTTTGCATTGGAAGAGATCTCAAAGATCCTCCAGTTCCAAACTCCTGCCATGAGCAGGGACACCTTCCACTTAGACCAGGTTGCTCAGGGCCTCATCTGAGGTGGCCGTGGATGCTTCCAGGGAAGGGAATAATGCGCAGAGGGTACCCAAAAGGCAGGGTTTGCACAGGACTGTTCTATAGCAGAGGTGTGCACGGGTGCCCAAAAGCTCGTCCCTGCTCCTGCACTCCCACTCCCCCATCCTCTGCCGCTCGCCTCGCTCCCAGGGTGGGGATGGCCGTCGGAGCCGAGGTGGGAAAGACGGTCTTGGAAGGCCCCCTGCTTCCAGGCAGTGCATAGCATCGCTCTCACACGCCACCGGTGCTGCGTGCATGGCGTACTTGCCGTGTCTTTGTGGAAGGGCTGAGGTGAAATTTCCCCCCTCACACAAACCCAGGAATTATTTCCGAGTGTTACTACTGAATACTTGGTGCTCTGCACTTCAGTGGGGCTGTAACGGGGGGCCGGGAGCATTAGAAACGGCATTCAGAGCTCTTAGCCTGTCTTTTGTCCTCTGTTTGTTTTTTTCTGGCCGCATTCAGATTGCCGGCTTTGTCTGTGTTTGTGAAGTGCTATTAACATCGATGGCATTGCTGCCATAGCCGTAACAATAAGAGGCATCGATCCGCACTGAATAAAGGTCTGAGGACCACTGAGAGGGGCCAGGCTGAGTTTCCTGGATGGCAGGAGGAGGGCTCGTGCACGCACATACGCGTTGTCACCCCACTGCGTTTCTTGCCACGAGGATCCTGTGCCCAGGCCCACGCAGGGATCCACACCTGACGGGTACCCGCTCTCCCAGCCGAGCCGGGGTCTGTGCCTGTGGGAGCCGAGGAGTGGGCAGGAGCGGGAGCAGAGAGCTGGAGTGATTCAGCCCTCAGCTGGCGAGTTCACCGTGCCCACCCTTTGTTTATTCCCACTCTGCTCAGAAGCTCGACTGTGCCAAGCGGGAGGATAACGGGGCTCTGGGGAGGCAGCAGCCTCTGCCTGAGTACCAGGAGGGGCTCGAGCTGCCCGGGGCTTGCTCGTAGCCTACTGCAGGGACATGAGCTTGGGATGGCCTCTCCTGTGCTCCACGGCAGGCTGGGGGGAGGCCGTTGCACAGGGGCCAGCTCCAAAGCTCCAATTTGCTGAAAGAGTCGTTCAAGGCAAGGCTCATGGGACCCAATGAAGGGACTCGTGGCCCCAGCCCGTGCTACTGCAGAGGGCCCTGGTGCCCCTGCCTTGGGTCCACCTTGGCCAGCAGCCGGGGACAGCTGGGTAGAAGCAGGACAGAGCAGGAAGCACCACAGGAGAGCCCAGCCGAGAGGAAGCAGCAGGGGAAAGCCCACATTACAAGCAAACTTTGTGTCCATTACTGCTGGAGAAATCGGCCTCAGCTGCGAGAGCCAGGGATGGGCAAATCTAATGCTACTCGATAAAGGGTGTCCATTATGGAAGGGGTGAAGTGGTGAGCAGTGCTCGGGAAGTCGTGCACTTGGTCCTGAATGAAAGGCCACCAGCTCAGCATGCGCCAGAGCCTCCGAGGGGGCCTTTGGGATCACCAGGTCTCTGACCTGTCCTCGGAGGCGTCCCGTCACGGCTTGCAGCCCTTTCCCTCTTACGTGCCGGGGTGGGGGGCACAGTGTAAAGAGGAGCAAAACGCTGTGCTGAGGTAGCTGCTGTAGGAGGGACCCTCCGGAATCCCCAGGGTAGCCCGGCATCGTCCCTCGGCGGACGCGGGCAGGGCTGGGCACCGACGCGACGGTGACGGGCAGAGCTCCGCTGCTCCGTCCTCTGCTGGCGGCGAGGCTGCACCGGCGGCGGCGGGGCGGGGGCTGCGGGGGCCCCCATCCACCGAGCGGCCCCGGTTCGCGGGGGAGCCATCGCCGCTCCCTCCGCCCGCAGCCCCGGGGACCCGCACCCCCCGCGCGGAGC
>VYXC01008883.1:141335-202429 GCA_013397175.1 Platysteira castanea
TTGCTGCACAAACCTTTCTTCCCCCTGCTGCCACCCCGTCCATCCCCCCGGTTCCAGGAGCACGCTTTGTCCCTCTCCTGGACCTCTTGCGAAGGCAGATGGCCAGAACAGCCGTGCCTGTCCCAGGTGCCGGGAGCAGAGGGGCAGCTCCCTCTCCCAGTGCCCAAGCCCCACTCAGCCTTCTGCCCATCCAGCAGAGTGGGCTGGGACGCAGTGGGAGGAGGTGTCTGGGTTGGCTGTGCCTTCTCACCTGCTGCTCCTTGCTCCTTCCTGGATCCCTCCATGCTGAATGCCAGGGAGGAGAGGGGGCCTCTGGAGCTCTCAGATGATGAGCAAGGCCGATAGAAAAATGTGCCCCTGGGCTAAAGCCTCCATGTCTTCCCATAGAGAGGTGTCCCCATAGCACCTGCCCACACCAGTGCTCAGGCAGCCCCAGCTCTCACTGGGTCTCATGGGATGGGCAGGAGGTGACTGGAGGAGACAGGGAAGCTGATTTTACAGCTCCTGGGGAAGCGTCAGGTTTTCCAGGCCTTCTTGTGGACGGATTAATTACTAAACAAATGGCTACACCACTGTAACACCGTACTATGCTGCAGTTACTCTACACCTGTAATGTAATTACTGTGTGATACCTCTAATTACCACTGCTTCCTGGAAGGTTAACAGCATCACTGAAGGACTTCTGGTTCCTTTAGTGCCCTGCTTCACACAGCTTCAGTAGTACTGCTGAAGTTGGTGCTGCTCCATGTAAGTGACAAACATAAAATCCTCCAACTTGAGGTTTTAATTCAGGGGTTGATAAATCACTTTATAATAACACCACGATTATAGTGTAATTACAGTTGTTGAATTATAAAACACAACCTGTTGGGGCTCAGTGAGGTGTGCTGGGTGAGCACTGGGTGCTGCTATTTGGTGGGACCCTGTCCCCTGGAGGCAGAGTTGGCCATGGGCACATCTCTGTGAACAGGTGAAAAACACAACTCACAGCTTGGCCAGGGTGGGTGTTTGGTCTCTCCAACACACCCAGTGCACTGAGTCAGCAGCTCTCCTCTGTTCTCTGCTGAACCTCGAGCAGGGTTCATCCTACCATGAGCAGAAATGGCTTTTGGTGGGAAAAGAGCCAGAAGAGCTTGTCAGGTAGCAGGAAAGGCTGGGATGAGAGACAAAAGGGCTCCAAATGCTTAACTCAAATCAAACAACCCAAGAAAAACAAAGGGAGAAAGAAATGGAAGGCCATGACCTCAATTTTCTTCTTAGTCAATTTTTTCCACTTTCTTTCCATCCAGGGGAGTAAAAGTGGGAGCTTTTGGCAGGGAATGGTGGCAGGGAGAGAGATCTCTGTGCCTCTGCTGTGTGTCCCAGTACCCTGTGACCCTGCCTGGGGACGTGCCTTACTCCCAGCCAGTGGTGGTGGCTGTTTGAACCTGCAGCCTGTTGGGTGCTGTCAGGGCAGGTGTGATACACAGGGGGAGAGGGGTGTCTGGGCATGGGGCTCACTTGGGGAAGGGGACAAACATCAGCCAGAGTCCCCCCTTCCCAGTGCTTCCGCAGCCCCCAGGCACTGTCAGCAGCACGGTGTGGCCTCTGTCCCCTTGTCACCAGGAGAATGCTGGGTCGCACAGAGGTGGCTGTGTCTGAGCAGCGTTAATTGTCAGCTTGACCCGGGCAATTGAATAAATGCTGATAAATGTCACCGAGAGCCTCATCTCATCTTCAGCCCAGGCAGGGAGTGTGTGGCTCTCTCCATCCCTGAGGGCAGGAGGTCACACCAGTCTGGCTCTGCAAGGGGGGGCAGCAGGGGGAGCGCCCAGCCTTGAGCAGAGACCCCAGCGACTGTGCTAGGGGGAATCCTGGGTGGCTCCCACCTTTCAGCAGCAGCAATCAGGAGTGGCCAGCAGGACCCCTCTGGGCCTGCATGGGATGCATGGAGTGTTTTGGTGCAGCGTGGCCGAGCTGGGGGAGCCTTGCCATGAGCCCCAGCAGTGGCTCACTCCTCCCTCTGGCCTCACCAACATCTTGGCCACCATCCCTTGCCCCCCTCCCAGGCCTGTACCCCACCCAAACAGCATCTCCTACCTGAGTGAGGATCGGGCAGGGCAGCAGGGCAGTGTCCCTGTCACAGGGGCTGGGGAGCTTGGCTTTGTTCTGCTCATTCTCATGGTTAAGCACAGAAAGGGTTCTGTTTAACCATCCTGCATGGTTTTTTCCATCATTTTATTCACATCTCTGCAAGCCGGTCAGTGCCTCGACATCCTGCAATGGATGTGTACAGTGAGCATTCCTCTCCTGGGCTCCAGAGGAGTGTCCTGGCAGAGGCCAAAGGCTTTGCCCACTGAAGCACTCATGGCCTTTGTCTCAGGGCTGGAGTCACTGTCCTGAGCTGGGGACAATCCTTGGGTGAGCTGGAGGGCCCCACAGGGAGCAGGGACAGAGTGAGGAGGTGCAGGACTGGGCTGTGCCTCCCGGGACATGATTCCTGTGGTCCCGCACTGTCCAAGGGCTGCTCAAGTGGCACAATGCCTGTGGTTGCCATCAGACCAGGCTGACCTCTGCCCTGGGGGACAGGCTGGCCATGGCTCCCTGGGGGATGCGCCCCTGAGCACCCAGCCCTGCCCTTGGGGCCGTAGGGTGCCTGATGCACCCCAGCCCAGCCCCTGCCACCCCACACAGTCCTCACTTCCCTGGCCGCCCTTCCCCTCCCCACCCTATATTGCTCTTAGTTATATCAGAGGACCCGCAATTACTATTTTTTTTGTCATTTCCATTCTGTTTCTTCATCAGAATGCAAAACATTAAATATCGCTCTGGTAATTATGGTTAATTTCATAACCTGCACCTTAATTGGATTGGTCTCTGATGGGGAATTCTCGTAGGAGGGAGAAGCAGAAATATTTTGACGTGATCTATTCTTTCAGCTCTTTGTTTGGATTTGAGATGTCGAGTGTGAAATGGGAAACAACTGATTTAGACCTCAGAGGCAACCTGGGGGTGGTGAGCAAAGCCTGAGCATTCCAGAGGCACTTCACAGCCTCCAGCAGCAAAACCGCTCCCTCCCGTACCCAAACCCAACCTTTCTCCACCCCTCCTTTGGATTGGGAATAGTCACAGAGAGCCAGATCCATCTGGTCTACCCAAAATGTGAGCCCTATGAGCCGGGGAGGCATCCCAGCGAGCACTGGCCTGGTGGCTTGCTCTGCTGGCCAGTGGTTTGTGTGCTGTACCATGGAGCATGGCATGGCACTCCACAGGCTCCTCGTGGGCCCGAGGACTTTAGGGATGTGAGGGACACCCGCAGGGACACCTCTTTTCTGCTGGGAATTGGGCAGACAACAGCCCATGGGTGTCCCCAGGGCTGGAGAGGGACCGCAGTCCCCTTGTGCCATGGTGGGCCAGGCTATCTCTGTGCTGCTGCCCAGGGGGGCCCCAGGGCCCCCCGTGCTTGTCTGGGGCTGTGCCATGGGGTGGCCATTCCACGAGCCAGTATCTCCCTGCCACTTTAGGCCTGAGCTACGGTTTGCTCTGGGAAACAGGGAATTGTGCTGCCATTAGGTGCTGCCATTAAACTGATTTGTGCTCAGCCTGTTTATCCTTTTCAATGGGAAACGGCACCGAAGCGGGAGCGAGATGGAAACCCTGGCCGTGCATTTGCGATTGCATTCCGATGCACTGTGTTTCCCCGTGATTACTTTTGTTCTCACGTACAGCCCAGAGCGCAGGCTCCGTGTCATTATCCACAGTACTGGGAGAGGAGGAAGGGGCACAAAGCATTGCTTTCAGCTCAAGCAAAACACAGCAAACCCACCCCACAGCTGCCTTCTCTTGAGGGCAGTGGGGACCCACTCCGTCCCCATGGTGGGTCCCTCTTTTTTTTCCATGCCCACGGGCTCAGCATGTGCTGGAAAGGCTGAGGGATGGCATGGCTGAGTCTGCCACTGTGCTGACACCCCTTCTCGTGGGCGTTAAAACGACTGTGCCTCGCACAGCCCCATACCTGCCAAGGATTTCTATCAGCCCAAATCCTGTCCAGGCCACATCCTGCAGCACCTCCCTTCCTGCAGGATTTGGGCTGGGAAGGGCTGGTAGCCCCTTGCCCACTCTGCCCGGCTCTGTGGGTTCAGCTGGATGCAGGACAGGCGGGCTCAGCCATGGCTCAGCACAGTTTGTTTTTATCTAATCCATTTTATTGTTGAATGAAACAATAACAGCAAATACAGGCCCTGAAGACAAGCCATAAATAATGCAAAAATCAAACAAGTGAGAAAGGGGGAAAGAAAAAGGAATTATACATGTAAAACCAGCCCAGAGAAAGCCAGGCTGGGAAGAGGAATCTGCTCTCTGCATTTGCTATTGCTCATGCTTCCTTTGCCTCCCTTTTTTCTCCATTTCTCTCTCTGGAAATTCCTGCGGCACCAAATTTGTGATTATGTGAACAAAACTTAATAATAACTGGGAGGGGGAGAGAAAGAGAGATCTGGCTTGCGGGAAGGAGTTGGGAAATGAGGTGGATGGAGCGAACTGGGGCTTCCATCTCTGGCAGTGCCTTGCAGCACAGCCATGCTCCCGGCACCCTGCTCTGCCCCGTGTCCCTGCGGGATGCGGAGCAAGGACAGCTCTGCTGATGCCACTGGCGTTCGTGGCAGCCCTGGCAGCACAGCACACACCTCGCCCCTTGCCACTTGTCCCACCAGTGGGTGATCCCGGAGCCGGCTCTGCCGGGCTGGGCTGCACTTGGCTTCTCCCAGAGGCTTCCGAGGCCACTTATTTTAGGCAGCAGTGTAAAAATATCAGGGCTGGTCCTAAAGGGGGTAAATCAGCAGGTTTCCCTGAGGTCAGCAAAGCTGACGGCCTTATGTCCTATGTCCTTTGAAGTTCTCTTGCCACTATCCCAAAGGTTTCCAGGGGAAAACGCAGTGCTCCGGAGCAGCCCTTGTACTTTCCTTGGTATCCTGTGCTGGTTGTAGGCATTCAAGGGATGTGGCCTGGGAACAGAAGTGATGCTGTAAGTACAGTCTTAGCTTAAATTAAACATAAGGAACGTGACTGATCCCTGGACCTGCTGTTCCCCAGCCTTGGGGACTTTGAGCTGGGGTTTCCACCTTTGAGCAGTGGCAGGGATGCCGTAGGGATGCAGCAGTTCGGAGTGGTGGCAGTTAGAGGGGGGGTGTCACATCCCAGAGCCTCAGCGCTGTTCTCTGATGGCCCTTGGGACCCGGGTGTTGGGCTGGTTTGGCATTTGCTGTCCTGCTGAGGCAGCCCTGGGTAAATGAGGGCGGGAGGCACTGGTGGGGTTCCCCCACCTCTGCCTGCAGCCCTGGGTTTCTGCTGCTGGAGCTGCTGGTGCCCCAGCCCTTCTCTGGGCACTGAGCAGAGCTCTGGGGAGCTGTAGAGCCATGGGATGCCTTTTGGTAGCTGGAGGGGATTGGGTGTTCCCAGGCAGGGAGCAGTGGGAGGGAGCAGCTTGTCTTTGCTGGTGCCACCAGGTGTGGTTTGTGGGTGGCCAGGAGCAGTGTCCCAGCCTGGCAGAGCTGTGGCCGGAGCCTGGGTTTGGGGGAGCAGGGAGCCCCTGTCCCCAGAGCAGCCCTCTAGGCCAGCCCGTCCAGCGATGCCATCTGCTCCTGGCTGGGAGGAGAGGCACTCTGGCACTGGGGTGACTTTGTTCCAGCCGCTTTTATGCCATGTCAGGTGCTGTCCTGCCCTGCACGCGGGTCCAGCTCAGGCTCCGAGCAGCTGGGCTCTGGCTGATTCAGCAGCACTCGGGCAGTGTGCTGAGCCAGGCGGGGCTGCCCCGGCAGCACCAGAGCCACTGGGAAGGATGGCTGCCTGCCCAGGCTGTGCCCACCCTCCAGCCCTGGCCCCAGCACTGCTGCCCTCCTCCTTGGAGTGGTTCAAGGGAGCTGAAGGAGCTCAGGGAAGCACAGGAGGCATTTAGGCCATGGGCACGTTGCAGGGGATGCCTTTGCAATGTCATTGTGACCCTGGCGGCTCTCCCAGCAGACACACTCCTTGGACTTTCTTTCACCTCTTCAGGACAAGTGTTTCCATAGCCCTAAGAACATCCTGGGGTTTTTCCATTCCCCTTTCCCAGCTACAGATAGGGAAAAACCATCTAGGGAGACCCTCACGCTACATTGGAGCCTCCTGTACCCAGTGCTTACTGACCAGAGTGCAAGCTGTGCTGGGTGCCTTCAGTGAGCACTTAAAACATCCTGGTGACCCAGCCTATATCCACAGAGACGGGAACCCCAAGGAAATTTGCCAAAATAAAGGCAGAAAGAGGAGAATCCCCATTCAACTGGGGCATGTCCTTCCCAGTGCCCACCAGCCTCCAGCTGTCTCTTGCTGACCCAGCCCTAGAAGTCTCCGGCCAACCCCTGGGAGCTGTTCTGCTGCCAAACACAACTCCCCTGCTCTTTGGCTCTCACAAGCAGTAAAAAATGAGCCTTCTCCAGGCTCACCTGACCTGGGAAGCACTGAACCAGTTCAGGCAGTGACCAGTCCATGTCCTGGCCACTTCTGCCCATGAGTAGGGGAGCATGGCTGGCCCTAAGCCCCAGCTCCACTCTGTGCTGCACCTCAGCCCCCTTGTTTATGTTGTGCTGACTCAGGGCTTTACACCCCCTGACATCCACAGCTGCCTTTGCAATTACTTATTGATCCCTTGTCAGGATGTTTTCTTTGCTGATGGGGTGCTGAGGCATGTGCAGCCAAAGACAGAAAAGATGCTCAAAACGAAAGAGCAAAGGCATGAGGATGGAGAGGAGCTCTTGCACAGATGTGATCGCAGCAAGAAACAGCCTCAGCAAAAACTGCTCTGAGCTTCAGCATCCTGCAGAGATGACCAGGATCTCCTTCCCATTGCCCTGCTCCAATAACCTGCCTGCTGAGCCTGAAAACCATTCTCTAGGTTGGCTCTGGGCCACTGCTGCTTGTCCCTCCACTGTACATAGCTGTGCCTGCGTGGGATCAGGTGGATCCACAGCCCAGAGTTAAACCAGTAGACAGCTGGGCCAAAGCCTCCCCTTACCAGCATTCCAGCCCCCTCAGCCCATGTTAGAGCTTTTCTCCTCCCCTGGGCAGCTCCCTGTTTTTTCTGCTCTTCTTGCCCTCTGGTTTGGTGCTTCCCTGACTGACTGCATTGCTGGGGACACCACATTTTGGGTGGCAGAGCCTATTTCCATGAGGAAATGCCTTTGCAGGGCACTCCCTTGGGCCAGCCATGGCTGAAATCTGGTGCCAGCCAGGCAGTGTCAGTGCTGGAAGGGAATCGCATCTTCAATACTTCTTCATGCTCTTTTACAGCTTCAGAGCAGCTGCCAGAGCAGATCAGGTTGCATCACACCTATTCCAGGCTCCCACCTCGGAGCTGCTGAAAGCAGATACCCCAGGAGGCTGAGCAAGAAAGAGCTCCCAGCTGGAGAGCTGTGCCTTCCTGTGGGAAGGGGAGCAGTGACCCCGGGCAGCTGGTGGCTGGTAGGGCTGGGGGTGGGCTCTGCTCTGGCTGACCTGCCACGCTTCACTGCCTGGCACAACTTGCTGGTGTGTCCCCACCATCCTGAGGGGTCCTTCTCATCTTCTGCCTGTTTCTCACCCATTCTTTCACCCTCTTGTGCTGCTCCTGGATGATCTGGGGCCAGACCAGGACACAGGACAGCTCTCCAACTCTTTGTTAGCAGCCCATCCACTAATGAAGACCCAGAGGAGTGTGGTGGCAGGTCTCCATTGCGCAGGCCGGTGCTGTGCCACCCTGTCTATGCCCAGCAGCCAGTCCTAGCAGCACTCAGGGGATCACTTTATGCTCTCCCTCTTTGGTTTCTTCTTTCCCATGTGAAGCACAGTGATTCCAGAAGGGAAACCACCTCCTCTGCCTGATGCTCCCACCAATTGCTGCCCATCCTTGAGCAGGGGGGAGAAGGGCAGTTACTGCCAATGCCTGCACTCTGGAGACCGGGTGGGAAAAGAGGAGGAGGAAGGAACAGGTAGGGTGGAGAGGAGGGAGAGACAAAGCAAAAGGGCCCACAAATGCACGCTGGACACAGGGGAAATGATGAGAGAGGAGGAAATGGGCGCAAACGTGTTTGGCAAATTAAAGCTGCTCCCTTTGTTTTGCTGCTTTGCAGAGAGCTACAGAAACACTTAGTGCAGAGCCCAGGGTCTGGATAAGAAACTCCTCTAGCAGCAGGAAAGGTTGTTAAATATTTATTTGTAAACCTGGAGTCTTTGTCTCTAAAATGCAGTCAAGTTCAATAAAATTTGATTTAGCTGGAGCAGCTTAGAGGAGACAGGAGCATGGACTCGGGGAGCTGTGTCTCGCTGGCTTCGTACGAAGCCATCAGGGCAGAGATGGGGCGAGCCCATGGCTGAACTCACACTGCAATCCAGTGAGGATGCCCAGCACTGCTGAGTCCAACTCACTCGTGTGCAGAGCTAGGAGCACCAGGCTGGCTCCTGCAGGGCCAGGGTGGGGACACTGAGCCCCCAGAGCCCCGTGGGACCCCTCCCTGCTGGGATATGGCTCGCTTTGTCCTAAATTGCCTGTTGTTGCTCGATGCTCTCGGAAGCATCTGGTTCAAGGGTGAACGTCTCCTGCCCTGTAATTTATGGCTGCCAGGTGGGCTTAGAGCTGACGCGGGGATTTTTGCCGCCTGCTCGCTCGCTGTCAGCGCAGCAGATCGCTCCCTGCTCGGTGGGATGGGGAGCAGGGGACAGCCCAGGGACAGGAGTGACAGTGGTGGGCATGGCCAGGTAGCTGCCCACCCCTTGGGGCATCCTCAGGAGCACACTCAGGGGCAGAGCCTGGGCTCCCTTTTGGATCATCACCCAAGTTTGGCTTTCCTGGGGCTGTTCCTCCCACACCAGGGCAGCCTGTGCCTGTCACAGCAGAGCACACCCCACGCATGTCAGTGCTCCAATCTGGCCCCGGGCTGCATTTCCAGGCACAGGCCCAGAATGGCATCTTTCCTCCCAGCACTGAGCCCAGGCAGAGACACTGGGCAGGTCCTGCTGTATTTAGCACCAAGGCAGCGCGCTCCGGTGCGTCCATCTGCGCCTCTTGGGCCGCGGCCGGGACCTTCCCGCGGGAGGGGACTGTACTTTGGAGCCCTCAGCCCTGGGCGGCAGGTGGTGAGGACAGGGGTCAGTGGCTGCCATGGCTCTGAGCATGAGTTTTGCTTTGGCTTGCACTGCGTTTGCTCCTTGCCTAAAGGCAGCGAGTCTGGCAGCTGCTGCTTTTTTTATCGATTCTTTTTTTTGTGAGTGAGGAAGGAGAGCCAGGCTCATGCCAAGGGCTGCGGCTCTCCCGGCCTGGGCTGCGTGTGCATCGTGGCCATGGCCTGATCCCCTGCTCCTGCCTGGCAGCTCCTGCTGGGCCATGGCTGGTACCCTGGAGGGGTGCTTGGGCATGTTTCAGGGTCCTCCTCAGAGTAATCTGGGAGGGCTTTGTGGAAAGCCCTTCCTGCAGGTAGCAGCTGTGCAGGGGCTGTAAAGCCATGCGTGGGTTGTTGGCCCACAGCTCACACAAAAATCACAGTTCGTGTCATTTTTAGAAGGGCATCTCTTAATATCCACATCACCTTGAGGCACAACTATTTCTCTCTGAATCAGGCAGAAGTAAATGGGAGCCAGAAGTGATTTAAAGCTCATCTTAGCTCAGAATTTTCCAGCTTATTTATTGTCTTTCTCCCAAAGCTCTTCTGTGACTCTGGCTATTAAGATTACGGATGTTTTTGTCAGGGATTGTATTTATCACAGATTTAAATTTAGCTGAAAACTAATAACATGTGAGGTGTGTCTAGACTTTAATTCTGGGCTGTGCTCGTCAGTAAAGCCACACAGATTCTGCTTCATTCATCTGTGCCGATATTTTACTCATCGATACCGCACAGCTCTGGCTCCGCCGAGGCTGCAGCGGGGATGACAGCACCGGACCAAAGGTGTTGGAGGTGCAATCCCCTTCCTGCTGCTGGAGAGGCAGGATTGAGCCTGGGGGAAGGTGGCCTGCAGGATTCGGCTCTGCCCCCTCCCCATGCCCAGCAGGGACCGGAACAGAGCAGCACAGACAGGCAGAGCAGAGCTTTTGGCCCAGCACATAAACAAGGCTGGTGCCTGGCACTCTTAATGAGCTGAGTGTTTTCAGTCCTGCTATAATTAAGCCCCTCAGACTGTATTTTGTTTTGCATGCCGTGTTTTGCTGTCTTTGATGGCTTTCTCAGCACGGCTGCGAGGAGCAGGAATTGGTTTCTGAGAAAAAGGCTGCAGGCGAGCTGGCGCTCGGTGACAAGCATGTGGTGGGAGAGCAGCGCCCAAGAGCCTCCTGGCCACGGGGAGGAGTGGCATGGGGACCCACTGGCAGCCCAGCCCCAGCCGGGGCTGCAGCACAAGTCCGGGGAGCAAATCCATATGCAACCTGAGCCAAGCCCACCAGGGGCCCATCCTGGCTCCGGGGCACCGGCCCCACTCCCAAGCCCAGCCCAGCGGCATTGCAGTGGTAGCAGCAGCCCTGCTTGTATCTGCCCAGCACCAGGGAGGTGATGACATGGGAGATGATGGATTGTAAATACCAAGCAAATGGCTCCTTGCAGCCTGGCCGGGGCCCAGGCACTCCCATTGGAAATGTTTCCACGGGACACGCTGGCCCAGGGCCAGCAGGAGAGAGCTCAGCACCACTGCCAGGGGAGCTTGGCAGGACCAGCTCCCATCCCTGCACCCCTTCACTTGGGGGTGGTGTGTTCAGCGGGATCTCCACTGAGCAGCCCCACTGCAGAGGGAGCAGGGAAAGGGGGGTGAAAGAGGACAGTGAAATGGGAAGAAACCACAGAGGGCTCCTGTGGGGACACTGCAGGCTCTCACAGCCCATCACTGGCTGTGCCAAGGCTGGTGGTTTCCAAGATGGTGCTGGTGGACACCTTTATGGCCAGTCCATCATCTCCCATCCTCGTATCTTACAAGGAAATTTTGAATAATTTTTTGGGAACAAAAGTGTTCCTTGGGTCATTTATCTGTATGAAATGATGAATATGAGCAGACGCAATGGCAGGAATGCACAGAATGCGTACCAGCCCCATAAATAGTGCTGGAGCAGGGAAAGTAATGGACAGGATATACGGTGATGGATACAAACGGAGCCAATGGAAGTAATGGATTGGGTGTGTTCGGCGATAGCCATAAATAGCATTAGTGGGAGCAGTGCAGAGAGTAACATAACAATAGATATAAACACAGGCTGGAGCAGCCAGAGATCTAATATGCAATATTGATATGATTTGATTCCTCATCACAGCTTGAACAAGGAAATAAATGCAACAAAGACAGCATAACAGGGAGCCGCTTCCGCTGGGCCAGGATAGCTCTGGGCTGGGGCAGAAGCCAGACCATGAGCCCCCAGGGAGGTCTCCCAGCCCTCCCCAGAGACATCAGCAGGAGGTTGGGTCTCTCCCAGCTGACACCAGGCAGCCCCCACCATTATGCCAGAGCCCCCCTGGACCTGACTTGAGGCTACAGCTTGCTCTGTAGGCAGTGTCTGCCCAGTTGCTGTTTCTGGGGGGAATGGTTTGGGTCTGCCTTTGCAGGGTGGCATGGTGGGAAGCAAGGAACTGGCCCTGGGGACACACTGAGAGCAGCTGGGGCATGGGGGAGCACAGAGGGAGGGGGCTGGCTCCTGCTGAGCTGTCAGTGTTGCTCACCCCAAGTGGGGTTCCCCCAGATGCTCCATCCCGTGCTCAGCTCCTCTGTATTTGCAAAGCAACCTTTATATTCAGGCTCCATCTACAGGGAACGGAATAATTTCAAGAGCTTAAAATAGGATGTAGATAGATGTGTTTCGTATTAAATTATTTTTTTAAGAAGCCGCGGAAGCTGTCTGACACAGATTCCTCAAGGCCTTCCACTTAAAAGTCTGTGCACGTTCACTCATCAAGTGGAAAGCCGGGGAGTGGGGAGGAGACAGGGTCTCGAAGTCAAAGGGCTGGATTTCAGCTGGAAAATTAGACCCTCTGCTTTGCATCAGTGGTGCCTTTTGCCTTACCATCATCTCTGCCAGGACACCCAGCCTTTGGCCTTGGCCATGCCCGTTGTTTGCTCACGTGCCCCTTGCTCTTTCTCTCCCGCTGTTACCTGCAGGTGAGAGATAGGATGGTAGCTGGGGAGGCGAGTATGCGCAGCCCAATCCTGGCCTGCTGGCAGCCGATTCTCCTCCTGATGCTGGGATCCATCCTGTCCGGCTCCGCCACAGGCTGCCCGCCGCGCTGCGAGTGCTCTGCCCAGGAGCGCGCCGTCCTGTGCCACCGCAAGCGATTCATGGTCGTGCCAGAGGGGATCCCCACCGAGACCAGGCTGCTGGACTTGGGCAAGAACCGCATCAAGACGCTCAACCAGGATGAATTTGCCAACTACCCTCACCTGGAGGAGCTGGAGCTAAATGAGAACATTATCAGTGCCATTGAACCTGGGGCTTTCAACAACCTCTTCAACCTCAGGACGCTGGGGCTCAGGAGTAACAGACTCAAGCTGATCCCCTTGGGGGTGTTTACTGGACTCAGCAACCTTACCAAGCTAGACATTAGTGAGAACAAAATTGTGATCCTCCTAGACTACATGTTCCAGGACTTGTACAACCTGAAGTCTTTGGAGGTGGGGGACAACGACCTTGTCTACATCTCCCACCGGGCCTTCAGTGGCCTCAACAGCCTGGAGCAGCTGACCCTGGAGAAATGCAACCTGACCTCCATCCCCACGGAGGCCCTGTCCCACCTTCACGGCTTGATCGTGCTGCGGCTGCGCCATCTGAACATCAACACCATCCGGGATTACTCATTCAAGAGGCTGTACCGGCTCAAGGTCCTCGAAATCTCTCACTGGCCCTACCTGGATACTATGACATCCAACTGCCTCTACGGGTTGAACCTGACCTCCTTGTCCATCACCCACTGCAACCTGACGTCCATCCCGTACGTGTCGGTGAGGCACTTGGTTTACCTCCGGTTCCTGAACCTGTCCTACAACCCCATTGTCACCATTGAGGGCTCAATGCTCCATGACCTGCTCAGGCTCCAGGAGATCCAGCTGGTGGGAGGGCAGCTCACCATGGTCGAGCCGTTTGCCTTCCGTGGCCTCAATTACCTGCGCATCCTGAACGTGTCAGGGAACCTGCTGACCACCCTGGAGGAGTCAGCTTTCCACTCAGTGGGCAACCTGGAGACGCTCATCCTTGACAACAACCCCTTAGCCTGCGACTGTCGGCTGCTCTGGGTTTTCCGGCGGCGATGGAGGTTGAACTTCAACAAGCAGCAGCCCACCTGTGCCACCCCCGAGTTCGTCCAGGGCAAGGAGTTCAAGGACTTCCCCGACGTCCTCCTGCCCAACTACTTCACCTGCCGCCGAGCACGAATACGGGACCGCAAACCTCAGCAGATCTTTGTGGATGAAGGCCACACGGTGCATTTTGTCTGCCGGGCAGATGGGGACCCGCCACCCACCATCATGTGGCTCTCTCCCCGGAAGCACCTCATCTCTACCAAAACCAATGGGCGGCTCACTGTCTTCCCTGACGGCACGCTGGAGGTGCGCTACGCCCAGATCCAGGACAATGGCACCTACCTATGCATCGCCAGCAACGCGGGTGGCAACGACACCATGCTGGCCCACCTGCACGTGCGCAGCTACTCCCCAGACTGGCCCCACCAGCCCAACAAGACCTTCGCGTTCATCTCCAACCAGCCCAACGAGAGCGATGCCAACAGCACGCGCGCCACCGTGCCTTTCCCCTTTGACATCAAGACTCTCATCATCGCCACCACCATGGGCTTCATCTCCTTCCTGGGCGTCGTGCTCTTCTGTCTGGTGCTCCTCTTCCTGTGGAGCCGGGGGAAAGGCAACACCAAGCACAATATTGAAATCGAGTACGTGCCACGGAAGTCCGACGCGGGCATCAGCTCTGCCGACGCGCCGCGCAAGTTCAATATGAAAATGATTTAACCAGGCAACAATTTGCAAATAATAATGGTGTTGTTTTGTTTTTTTTAAAAAAAAGAACAAATGAACAAATAAAAAATAATTAACAAACGTTGCTACAAACATACCGACCTCTCTCCTTCCACCGTGCCCTCTGCCCCTGTTCAAACCCACTGCGCCCGCACTGTCACCACCTCCTTCTCCTCCTCCTCTTCTTTATACCAGGAAAACATTCAGCCGATGTCTTCAGGACTCCTGTGTTTGTAAGGACTTTGTCTGATGGACTCTGGTGTCAGATATAACTCTGAGAGGGGAAAAACAAAGGGGTGGGGGGGAAAAGAAAGAAAAAAGAAATAAAATCAATAAAAAAGTTACAAACTTTCTTCTGTAACTTTGATTTCAATAATTATGGATTTTTATGAAAACTTGCAATAATCAAAAAACCCTATTTCCTATAGATAGTTGGAATGCAAAATCTTGACTTCTTGATCTGTCCAGTTCTGTACCTGGCAAGTGCTTGCTTTGTTGCCTCAGAGGCACTTCCTACATGCCTTGCCAAGAGCAGCCCCAGACCAGGGCAAGTCTCCCAATGACACCAAAGGCAGCTCTCACAGTGTCCTGGGCCCTGTATGGCACCCAGAGGAGTCTATTTTTCCTGGTGTTGTAGTCAGTTTCCCTGCCCAGTCCCAAAGCCTGTGGAGTAGGGCTGTGGCTCTGATGTCCATAAGCAGCATGGAGCAGGCTGTGCTTTCCTGCCCTCTGGGTGAGAGGAGGATGCAGAGCCCCACTGCAGGGCAGGTGGCAGCTGGCCCTGCCCGTGGCCTCCAGGCTGGGAGCCAGTGGGGCCGGGCTTTGCCTGGGCTGGCGATCCTACTGCTGCTTACATGGGGAGAGGCTCTTCTGCCAGCCTTTGCAGCAGTACCATGGTGTCTCCTCTCCTCTAGGGGACAGGCTGGCTCCTGTCCCCATGGGCAGGGGTGTGGCACATCCATTGGCAGCACCCACTCGGGTGCCTCCAGCAACCGTACGTGCGGCTGGTACCCTGGGGCTAGAGCAGCCCCAGCACTGCTCCCCACCTGCCTGTAATTCAGCACCTGATCACTGGCAGCCAGACTCTCAAGCACCCTCAGGCACATCCAAGGGAATTCAGCTTCCTGGCTCACAGGAGACTTTGTCTGAAAATGGAATTACATAGGTTTATAAACACAGGCATAGGCTGAGGCAGAGAACAGGCACAGGCTGTGACACACGGCCCTTGTCTAGCACCAGTGTGCCCATCACCATGGGGTCTGGTCACAGCAACATCCTGCCTTTGCTCAGCTCTGGGACTTGGATCAGGTCTGGAAGGTCTGTGTTGCCTCACAGAACCATGGAATGGGTTGGGTTGGGTTGAAAGAGATCTTAAGGAGCACCTCATCTCCACAAGAAAAGGGGAGCAATGGGGGTTAAATTGGCCACTGGGTTTCCAGGGCTGGAAGCACAAAACATCCCTGCAAATGGCGGCAATATGGGCACTAAAGGCTTTTATAATCCTCACTGAATCAGCAGGTGCTTCCCAAGCTTCCCAGCTGCCACCAGGAGGGTGGCACCACACTGACCCCTGTGGCCCACCCAGCCGCGGTGGCACCTCTGGGACAATGAGCTGAGATCTGCATTCTTGATTTGTAAGGCACATAAGGAGTCTCCAGGGATCAAAGTCACTACAAGATGATAAAATATAAGTGCCAGGAACCTGGAGCCCCAACAGGGGAAAGAATGGATTTGCTTCCAGCAGCGTGCCAACCTAGAAGAACCAACCTGAAGCATCTCTGCTGGTGGGGAGGGGGAATTTTTGCTGATTTCAGCTGTTCATCTTCAGACAAAGCATCTTGTGTTTCTTTCTCCACAGCAGGTTTCAGAAGCTTTGATTTGTTCTTTTCTCATCTCTAATGCATCTTTCCTTTGTAACTTTGAAACCAATACATTTTTTAAAAGCCTTTGGCTTTTGTTTTGCTTTTTAAAGAGCCAAAGGGAAATGCTCTTTATGAGCTTCCCCTCCCACCAGTGTTTAACCAACATTTCCAGCGAGCTAAATACAAAACCACAAACAGCAATACACAAACCTGGGGTGAAGCTGAAGGCAGGCTCCAGGGACTGCAGATCCTGCTCCAGGGGCTCAGAGCAGCACTCCCCTGAGAGAGGCAGGGGTGCACAGGGGCCTCAGCCCTTGCAGGACGATGCCAAGCCAAGTGGAGCCAGGCAAGAACTTCAGGCACAGAAAGCTCAGTCTGAGCCTGGCTGCCAGGACTGACATGAACCCAACCAGTGGCTCAGCAAAGAGGTGGAGGGGGATCTCCATGACCCAAACAGCAGCTACAGGCACTGGCCACCCAAAAGAGCTGCTTAATTGGTTCCAGTTATCCCTTTTAATGCTGTTACGAAAACAAGTAATTCAACACACATAGATCTAAAAACAATACTAATAACCAAGTCCAATGAGGAATTTGCAGCACATTACAGAGCCCCGGCAATCGAAGGGAGGAACCAAGTTTTTCACTGTTAGAAACAGTTTAAAATAAAAAAGAATAATGCGAGAGTAAATTATTTCTTTTCCATAGAATATCTCAGGAATTTTCCCAGCCCTGCCATACAGCCCCACACCTGTCCCCAGCCCCACCACCTCTGCTGCACAAAACCCTCCTGGGGAAGGCCACACTGCTGCTCTAAATCCCAAGCCGCAGCTCAAACCCCTCATTAGTGAGTGTGCCCGATGCTCTGTGGCACTGCTGCCTGCCATACACTTTGTTACCCACACTGATTTTTTAATCTTCGATGCTTTGTGAACTGGATAATTTTTTTTTCCCAGTCACCATGTGATTGAAGCAGATGGATGGAGCAGAAGAAAAGCATCTCGGAGTGGCCAGCAACTCAGCTCAGCCATTTTCATAGCTGGTAAAAATGAGAAAAAAACCCCAAATCCAAAGAACACACTCTCTCTCCTTTGCTGAGATTTACAGGCTGTTTCTATTGCAGTTTAATCAGGGGTGAGAAAGCAAAGGCTGGGTTCCAGTACTGCTCCTCAGGGAACCGTGGCCCATGTGTCAGAGCCAGACAGCACTTGTTTCTTTTGAATCACAATAAATACAAAGCACTTTATAAAACAGTTTAAAAGAGGTAGCAAAAAACCCAGGGAGAGTTGTGCTTAGGGCATGGAGGGCAAACGTGCCTTACCTCCTCTGCTTCCCAGACTGGGAGTCCCCTGGGGATGTCCATGACAGGCAGTGTGTGTGGGGACACAGCAGGGAGGAGGATGAGGAGTTAATCAGCACTTCCAGCCAGGAAACATCACCCACCCCAGGCCCTTCCCTCCCCACCAGCGCCATGTGTTCCCCCACAGCCAGGGCCCATGGCTGGCAGGTCCTGGCAGGCAGGTGTCAGCTATCCCCTCTGCCTCTGAGGCAGGAACAGGGTTATGAGCACCCTGCAGGACAGGTATTTACACCCACCAACTCCCTGACCCTCCCCATCCATCCCTGTGCCCACTCAGCTCCTCTCCATGGATCACCGGAGGTACACAGAGCATGCAGAGGGGTAAGGATGACCAGAGAAGAGGAGGTCAGGCTGGCCCTTCACCCTCCTGTGCCACACAGCCCCACAGCTCTGCCTGCAGCCCCTCTGCTCTCTTTTTTTTTTAAATACTTTCTGCCCACAGCCCCCCAGCTCTCTGCCTGGGCTTGCTGCCTTCCCCTGCTTCTATCAGGCCTTATCACACTTAATTTTACTCCTTCTCTCACTAACTGCCCTCTCTCTCTTATCTCTGCTTCAGAGCCAATATTTTACTCTCTCCCTTTTTTCTTCCTTATCGCTCTCTCTCTTTTTTTTTTTTTTTTTTTAAATACTTTCTGCCTTCTGTGCTGCTCGCTCGCTCTCCTGCCATTTCTCTCTGTCAGGAGCTCTCCTCTCTCCACCATGGCTTTGCTTCCTGCAGTCCCCTCTGCACACACGTTTCTCCCCCACATTTCTGCCTCCCTACTCCCCTGGCAGGGTCTCATCCTGCTTCCACCACAGCGAGCAGCACACAGAGAAGTGGTGGGAAAAAGATCTTTGGGCTTTGATTCCCTTTTTTCCTTTCTCCCTTCCCTCTCTTCCCCCATCTCCTGCCTGGTCCCTCTTTTTCCACCTCCACATGAGCTCTCCAGCCCTGCTGAGACAGTTTGCCATGAGACAGGGCAGGGACTTCACAGTGCAGTCCCTGCTTCCAGGTTTTTGCAGGACACAGCAGAGGAGGAGGGATTTGAGGTGCAGGGGCTCAATGCCCCAGAGCAGATGGCTGGGGCAGCAGCCCTGCTTCCTCTCTCCCTGGCCCTGCCAAGGTACACAGAGTTCCTCCAAGAAAAAGCCTCCTGCTTTCCTCTCTTTCTCCTGAATCTGGATCTGCATGCTTATGATAGATTTACTGTGATTCTATCAGTTTATGATTAAAACCCATAAATTTTACTAGGTCTTTTTCTTATTTTCCATAATCCTCAGGATTCAAGGCAATCAAATTTTAACTGGAAAGCATGGGCTGTGCAGTCAGTCCCAGTGTAATGGGGAATGGTTCATTTCCCAATCCACCCCCATTACTGGTGGTACTAAAGAAATATTGTCCTGTGAAAGAGATTTTTCCTCAATTCCCTTTAAAACAATGTCCTTACCTGAGAAAAGGGTAAGAGGAACAACACAAACCTTGACTAAAACACAGCATGCTCTGCCACTGTGGTTTGTTCCATCCTGAGGTTCCCAAGCAGAGTTTCCCTGCAGATTTGGGTGGGTGCTGAGGGTCTCAGGGTGACCAGCTGGTGGTGAAGAGGGTGGCAGGTCCCTGTCAGCTGCTCCATCTCAGCTCCCATCACCAGGCAGTGGGTAGCTCCAGCCCTCTGGAGATTTCGTCACGTGCCTGTTACGATCCAGGTAATAAGACATTTCATTCAAATGAGCAAATTTATTCCAGTGGCACTTTAATAACAAAATCAATTAAACTACACTTCCCAGCAGGGCTTTATCATATGCTATAGCTACAGCATATTGCCTGGATATACTAAATTCTCTCCCTGAAATAAAGTGCAAAGTTTAGAAGACAGATGACACCATTTGCAGCACTAGTAGGATAATACCCTAATAAATCCATGGCCACCTGGGCACTTCAGAGTTGTCACACACTGCACTTGGGCCACTGGGAACTTCCCAATGACAGTGAGAACTGGAATGAGACCTTTGTGCTCCTGGGGCTCACAGTGCAGATGTAGGGAGCGTGGGCTCTGGAGCACAGCCCGGTGTCAGAGTGACAAGGCATCCGCACACACAGACCAGCCAGAGCAGAATGCCTACATGGGAACATTGTGGACCTGGGTAGCAGTGCAGGCTACTTTATCTGTGGTGGCTCTCTCCAAAAGAGGTGGCTCTGACCAGGCAGAACGGTGAGCATCCAGCTTGGACACCAGGCTGGCCTCTCCCAGCAAAGCTCTTCGGTGTCACCACCAAGCTAGCAAAGAGATGGGACAGTCAGGAAAGGCTGCTGGTCCTGCAGGCAGCACCCTGGGAAAGGCAGCTGCCCAAGGAAGCACCCATGTAAGGGGGCAGTGGCTGCCCTGCCCAGTGCTGTGCTCCCCTCCATGCAGGATCCCACCCCTGAACCCTGCCCTGGGCTTTGTGGCTGCTCTGCCCCGGGTCACCCCTCTCACTCCCTCCCCACCTCCATCCCCCTCAATTACCGCCTGCTGCTTCATCGCTGTTTCCCATATCATCACACTCCACCACCTTGCCTGACACGAGATTATGGCTCTTCCCTCCTCCATCATCCTCCCAGATCATCATGCATCAGCTCTCCAAACCCTGCCCTGCTCTGCTCTCAGCCACTCCCGTCTGCCAGTGAGCCATTTCCCACCAGCTCTCTTCTCCTCATCATCCCTTCAGCTTGTGCTTCCAAAGCCTATCAGTGTTCCCCAGCCTTGAGTGCTGCGAAACTAATTAGCTCACTACAAAGATTGAGGAATAATTAGGGACTCCACTGAAAGCACAGAACTAGGGCATCTCGCCTTAAATAAACGCGAGTGAGTCTCTGCGCTCTGCTGACGGCCGCGATTGCTTCAGGCAGATGATTACTCGGCTCACTGTCCCTCGGCTCCCACTCCAGGCGTGTTCACCAGAGATACCTCTGCCTCCATCGCGCCCTTTAGGCAGGTGCTTTCTGGGTTTTTTGGCTCATGTCCCTGCACCTAAAGCCAGCATCTTCCCAGATCTCCACAGCTAGCCAGGCACCAAAGCAGGCAGGCAGCATTCCTGAAGATGCTGGTGCTACCTCCTCAACAGTGCACCATCTCCATCTCTCTCTGGGGAAAGCTAGAGCCAAGCATGGAAAATAGCAAGAAAAACACTTGCAGTTTCTTTTTCAGTTGCCTCTGCTGGATAGAAGAGAGGCTAAAGCAGCCTTTCCCCTGGGCAGCTGCACTGTGATGAGCAGGAGCCTGCCCTGCCCCATACTGGAGCCCTTAAAGACCAGGGTGATACAAGAGGAGGATTTGGGGGCTGCACAGGTCCCTCTCCCCCACACACAGACCATGCTGGGGACTCCCCATGTGAGCTCCCTGGTGACATACACTCTGCAAGGAAATCCCCCTCCCTCCTGCCTCCACCAGGTAATGAGCAGGAGATGGAGTTGAAGGCAGCCCAAACTGAGGTGCCCCTGACCTTCAGCACTCACTCATCTGGTACTGTGAACCATCCCTCCTCCGGTCATGGTCGGTGCCTGAGGAGCCACACACAGTTTTGGCACTTACTAATGATATTTAATAACAACCTGACACTCAGCCCCTGCATCTCACCCAGAGACCTAAGGCAGCCTGATTATGTCCTTGGCCATTTGTGGAGTAGCAGGGGAAGGTGCAGCTGGGCATGGGGAGACAAGCCTTGCTTTAAGCCCTTTGAAAGACCCTCTCCAGTTCCTGCTCCCTTTGAATCTGCTCAGCGCAGGCCAAGTGTCCCCTCCGGTCCTCGCCTGTGGTGAGGAATGCTGGCAGCCACAGTGGAAAAGGACAAGTTCTCTCCTTAGGGACCAACCACCAAAGGACCTCATGGACACTCTGGCACTTCACACAGAGCCATGACCCCTTCCATCAGTGGCCTTCTGGCCTTGTGGGTTTGGTTTGTTCTTCTCAGGGTTTTCTAGTGCCTCAGATCCCCAGCCACAGAAGGGGCAGGGAAGGAGAAGTGGGAAGAGGGTCCTAACTTGGCAGCCTACATCAACCCTCATCTGATTGCATCCTGCAATGTACTCATGCCCCTGCCTGCAGCAGGACTTGTGGCAGTGGGTGCCACCCCCAGATCCTGCTTGCTGCCACCAGCAAAGTGCATTTACTCAGCACACTCAGCACTGTGCATATAAAATTACACTGCAAATGCAGCTCCCTTTCCTCCAGGCCTGAAGGGTTAAGGATTTGCCGAGAGCAGGTGAAGCCAGGCAGTCCAGGCAGGGCTGGATGTGCTGCATCTGCACCCTCAGATGGACTGGAGCAGCTGCTCCCTTCTCCTGTGTGGCTGCTTAAAGGGACAATGCCAAGGTCGATCAGACCCAACCCTGGACCTGCCTTTTCTTTCTCTTTTCTTTTTCCCAGGGCTCACAAGTGTTGACTATTCAAACGGGTGAGAATTCAGGACAGAAAGCAAGAGAGCTTCAAACACCTTCATCCAAGAACCCTTCCCAGGCTGACTGGCAAGGCAGCTCAGCATTGCCTGCTCCACAACAGCTCACGGGCCCACTGCAACTTGCTCCACAAACCACAGGGGAAGAGACCCAGAGCTTTTAAAATTCCCCTGCTTCTCTCTGTGTGTACCTGGATAGCATGTTCTCACACCCACTGAGTCTGCTCACAGAAATCCTCTGTGGCAGAGTCAATTTTGGGATAAAACCTCCACCTATGCCATCTTACATCAGGCTGAGAACAGAGGCAGGGCCAGGCCATTTGCTCTGGAGCAAACCCCCTTGGTTCTGCACCAGAGGAGTCCCCGGGCATTGCTCCAGTCTGGCAGAGGGCTGCCACTGGGCAGAAAGTTTCAGGAGTGGTTGGGAGTGGGCTGTAGGCCCTCTAGCCCCCTCCATAGCAAACCCCTCTGACAGGATGCTCTTGAAGCCAAACTGCCAGTGTCTCCATTTCCTGGTGGCTCCAGGTGCAGGTGACGGAGCATTCAGCAAGGTTGTGCTGTCAGGACCCCAGCAACAGCACCAAAGCTAAGAGCATTCTTCAAAAGCAGAAGTGTGATGAGGAGGAAGAAACATAACATCACCTTAGACAAACAATCTTGCCCAGTGGCAGAAGGATCCTGCTCTGGCATCTTTCAAGGAGAATGAGAAATTCCCTGAAAGTCTGGGATGCGTTGGGATCTGTGTGGAACCGGAGGTTTCTTCTGGCACAAGGCCCTCACAGATGGATGCTCAAGGCAGCAAACAGACAGACGTCTTTATCCTGCAGTGCAAGTGGAGCTGTTCCTGTCTTTCAAACACACACCTAATCATTTTTAAGATCTCTGCCTCGGAACTATCTTTTTGATAAAACTAATCACAGGCTTAAATTACAGATAAATACCTGATATTAAAAGAACAGTTAGAAAGGGAGGAAAGGGGTAGTTTAACGGTGCTCATTTTCCCTGCTTTTCTATAGCACACATCTTGGGCTATTTAACTGTAGAGCTTATGGAGCTTCATTCTGACAGCTCTCCTTTCTTTCAGATGTGGCTTCTGCAAATGTTTCCCCCGGTTTCTTTGCCCGCTCTGCCTCTGTTAGCCAAATTATTGCAGCAGTCACTGTATCTCCAGCTGAGCCTAAGAAGCAGGCATGCTAAGAGCTGTATGAACACACACAAAGGAATCAACCTGGTGCTTAGAAGGCTGGACCCAAAAGCATCTACACAGGGAATGAGGGACTCACAGGTGCCTGTGAAGGATCTGGGCTATAATAGCTCAACAAAGCAGAGGAGCTAAAATAATACATCAAAGCTGCAAGAGGCTCAAGAGGCCGGCTGAGGACAGAGGTCTGTGCCCACAGCTCTGCTGGCCCTTGTGCTGCCAGCCAAAGGGATGGAGCTGGTGTTGGGCTGGCAGGAATGATCCAGCTCTAGGTGCTTTTAAGCACAGCACAATCCAGGCTCTCGCTGGCTTCTTCTGCTCTGCAGGGAACAATGGCTTTGATCAACAGAAGATTGCCGAGTTAATTGTAATGATATTCTAATAAAGCTGGGGAGATTAATTACGGCTCTTTATCAGCGCTGGCCCTCTGCCAAGGGTTGGCAAAATTGTTTGCCTCTGTTTCTTGTCATTTGAATTTAGGAGAAGAAAGGAGGAAGTTGGGCGCCTTGTTTTCCTGCAGCAATCAGGAGTGTGGCCTTGTGCCCTGCTCACGCTCACAGCTCGCTGTGCTGGCGGAGGGGAGCGGGGGGGCACTCAGGGAAAGCAAATGGAGAGCGACAGAGCAAACCAATTAGACATGATGCAGCACAATTACACTCCTAGTCAATAAGTGGGCTGGTGCAGAGAAGCACAAAGGATGACGTGCAGACCACAGACGTTGTTCCACAGCAGGCAAAGCCGAGGCATGCTACGCCTTCGCAGGCTGGGGAAGACAGGACACACACAGAGTGCTCGCCAGGAGGGCTCACAGGAGCAGTGCTGACATCAGGCAGAAAAGCTTCGTGGCCTTCATTCTTGCTCATACCACACCAGCACAGCAAAGAGAGTGTCCAGAGAGCAGCCAGAGCCCTGCTAAGTGGCCTTGGGGAACACGAGACTCAAACCTTCCTATTTCACTTGACAAATAGCTCTTCCTTCCAGGGAAGATTTAGCAGTGCCCAGGCAGGTGAGAGACAGACCTGCAGAGGAATGATCCGGGCTGGAAGGCAGCAGATCGATCAGGCAGAGCTGCCTGTCTCACTCATGGAGAAGGGCAAAGAGGCCTTCCCTGCACCTGGCCAGGATGAGATGTGCTGGTGGAACAGGCTGTGAGTGAAACCAGGGAAGGAAACGTGCTCCTCACACAAACCAGAGAGCTGAGGAATAAAAGAATACCACTTGTTTTTCAGCAGGTGATACAGCAGTACCAGAACCTTCCTACTGATGGGCCAGGGCTTGCAGCTTTGAGGAGGAAACATGCCACCATCTAACCCATGCCTTCTCCAAGGGCACCCAGGGGACATGCAGCCAATCCAGAGGTTTCTCCCCAGACAGCTCTAGGAATTGCCCTAGGAGCATTGCCACTGCTTGAGAACCATGAAGACAGATGGGAGTCTAGATTAAGATTTTAAGTATTATTCCTGCCAAACGGAATGTATCCAGATTTTATGCACCTGAGACCTGCTCAGGCAGGACCAGCTGTGCAGGGTCCCTGCTCTCCCTGGGCAGTGGGGCTGGCACATGGCACAGTGCCAAGCCCAAGTTATTCACCCAGGCTGAAAATTTGGCAAGAGCAGGCAGGGAGCACCAACTTCCACGTGTAACATGACCACTGACAACCTCTGGCTGCTTTTCCAAGTGCACTGAGCACTTCTTGCCTGTGGAAGGACCAGAACATGACAGCAACATCCTCTCTGTGCTAAACCAGAGGACTCAGAGCAAGGTCACAACAGCCTACGAATAGGGTCCGTGTTCTGTACCATCGCCCTGATAACAATCCAGATAATTCTGTAGGGTTTTCAATGACCCATAAAACCATCTCACACCCGAAATGTTTGCTCCAACTGAGAGGAAAAATTGCTGATCTAAATACTTTTTTCCTGGAACATGACAGAAACAATTACTCATTTAGGCTTTTGTAAAGACTATTGAGTTTGGCAAAATGTCGCTCCAGGGGCAAAATAATGGGGAAAAAAGTTTCAAAAACATTTAAAAGTCCTACTTTTTTTCTTTTAGATAAAGAAACTCCAGTTTTTCTATTTCAGAATAAATCCCTACCGTGAATCTGAGTTTATCTTAAATACAAAGAAACAATCCAAACAAGAAGAGAACAATTACCAAGATGAACGACACCAGAAAGCAAAGTGTTGTAGAACCTTCCATCATAACCTTCCATCCCAAGAAAATTTGTCTTTTTATACAGATTCTGGGTGACCAAAGTATTTCAGCAGCTTAAGACATTTCTTAAGAAGAAAATCTAATTTCCAGCTGCCTGAAGCCATCATCCCTGCCTGCTGTGGGTCTGGTACCAGTCCCTCTCAGAGGGCCAGGGACAGCACCACCGCTTTGGCACGCACTACCCAAGATTCCCCATAAATAAAATCATCGGCATCAGCTCTCGTGTTCATTTCACAGGCTGCTGCTCTGCTGACAGGTTTCACACGCTGCTACTGTGTCTTGTCAGCTTTATACTCTCAGGCCAACGCCAGCTCACCAGCTCTGATGTATATACATAAAAATAAACGGCTCAGAAACCCCAATAAAGTGACAGATAACATAATGGGACCTGGCTTCAGAAAATAAGCTTGTTTATGGAACCTCTGTGCCTCCAAATTTGATTTATGCCACGGGGGTTGCCTCTCGGCAAGGGTTTGGGGAGCAGGGCTTGCTCGAGCTCACTTCCCATGGGCAGTGAGGGGACAGTCATTGGTTAGGAGCTGCCTTTAGGGCCCGTGCTCTAAGACTGGCAGAATTAGCATCAGGAGCAGAGAGCAGAGCTTCCCACAGGATTTGGTTGATGGGCTCTTCCTCCAGCTCCTACAGGTGCTCTGCATTTTTCCCAGAGGCTGCCTCTGTCAGGCCCAGTACCTGCCCACCTCAGGGGAAGCTCTGCTTGTCCTCTCTGACCCTCTTAACTCCCCTCCTTGTGCTTTCTGGGCTTGCTCATGCTGTCTGCAAGCTGGAGGTAGCTGCTAAGAGCTCAGGGCTCCAGCAGCTGACAGAGCATATGAAGTTAAAACCAGACAGCACCTAAAGGAGACCATGTAGGCTTCAAAGGGGAGAGTTCCTGATGGCACAAGCAGGTTCTCCTGGTAGCCGCTTTGCTCTGGGCTGCAGATGGTCCTTATTCAATCTCTTTCTCAAAGAGCTTCCTTGCAAACAGGGATAATCCTTCATTTGATGTTTGCTCCCTTGGATATCGCTGTTCACAGCAAGCACTGCAATTTGTGTTTATTCTTGCCAAGCCATGTTTATTCTTGAGCCGCTTTGATTGTTACAGTGAAGGCTGGGACGGCTCTTTCAGTCAAAGTGCCTGTTTCCAGGGGGCTAATAATGAGAGACTGTCAGTCTGGAGGCACAAGGGAAAAGATCACAGCCCCTCCTCTCTCAGCAAACAATCAGCCTCTGCCAGACCCCACGCTTTGCTCTTCTCAGTCTCTAATATGCAGCTAGGAGATCCTTCACTCCAGCCTCGAGAGGAGGTGCCAATGGGACGCCAGCTCCAGCACTATTCCTGCAGAGGAGCACGGAGACTCCCAGGAAAAGCCACACAGATGCACTGTATAAATGCCATGAGACCTGGGCGTTCGGGCAGCCCTGTGCCTGGTGTGGGGTGAGCCCAGCAGAACCTGCCTGGTGCAGCTGCACTGCTGGGACAGACACACCAGAGCTCCTGGCCCAGCAGAGCATTTCAGAGCAACCCACGGGCACAGAGTTCCTGCTGCAGCGGGTGGGTCACGGGAGTTCACTGCCATGTCCTACCCCACCACGGGTACACTCTGTCACTGCACTCCTGTCCAGCTCCCAGGCTCCCACATACAGAGCACACCCCTGGCTAGCTGCTGCCAACCATGGACCACACCTGGAGAGGAAGAATTCCCCTGCAAGATGCAGGATCACACATACAGATCTGCCACAGCACAGCAAGGGGACCTCTGGCTCGTGCGACAACCACGTGGGCTCCCTATCTCCTTGTTCCAATCTCCAGGCCCTCATCCCATTCAGATTTTAATCAAACCTTACATTATGCTGTCATTTGTCTGGGGCTTACTATTAAGGAGGGCTGTGGGGGAGGTTTCCCCTCAAATTAAATAATTAAAATGTTTTTCTCGGGCTAAATAATTTTAATTTCCCCCCCAAGCAGACCAGTGGCTATAAATATTTAATACATTGCTTGCTTCACTGCATCCAGTGTGTTGCCATTTTAGAAATCATTTTACTGCGTGTATTTTTCTTCTTTTAATTACAGTCACCCAGTATCAGACCACTTCAATAAATAATCAAAGGCAGGGGGGAGACGGGGCAGCCAGCCCAGGAGAGGTGGGCTGGGCTACCTGCATGGAGAAGCAGGAATGGAAAGAAGGGACACAACCCATCCTGGCAGCCACCCTTGCTCCTGCTTGGTGCTGACCCCCACCTCAATGCTGCAATCCTGGCAGCTGATTTGGGGTTACTGAAATGTGGCCTCTGGAACGGACATGGTGCTTATCCAGCTCCAGTGCAGAGATCCATCCTGCCAACCCCTCCCCGGCAGGGGCCAGCAGCGAATGCCAGGGGATGGGTGTGAACGCCGGCCAAGCGTGCACTGATACCTCCCCAGGACGCTCCTCCGGCAATCTGCGGCTGACGGACTTCCTGAGTTAGGCATCCTATCTCTCCTTTAAAAGCCCTCAATGGATTTATTTTTATTTTCTTCCAGGAATTTCTCTAATTACAGGGATAGCCCGAGTGCTTCTTAACTATTCTCTGTCCAAACCAGCCACTGATTTCCAGGTAGAAGTGCCCTCCATGTCTGCAGTGATAGGTGGGGTCCTGGTGATGCTGAGTGCAGCAAGGGGGGATATGTGGGAGCAGAGGTCAGAAACTGACCCCTCCATGCTATTGGAAGCTGGAAAGCTGCGAGCTCCAGCCCTTCACTGCATGGCCAGATCCTTCTGCCCCCACAGCCACCAGCTCATGGCCCCAGCAGCCTGGCAAGGAGAGAGTTATCAGCTCCTGCAGCCACCACTGCAGCCAGCCTGGTGAATGGCATTAGCAAAAATGAATAGGAATACAACATGAAGCTAATAGGATCTGAGGGGAGCTCCTTAGACAAGTTGATTTCCAAATTGGACTGACTTTAACCTCACATAAATAAAAATGAACGCTTATAAAATATGGTGGAAAAATCCATAAGGGCAGATGAAGGCATTGATGCGTTCTTCTCTCCCTCCTGCACTTGCAGTACAGAGCAGGGCTCTATGTGCTGCTCAGGATCACCCTGCCCCTGCTCCAGATTAGTCCAGGTAGGTTGGGTCTGGGGCCAGACTTGATCTGCAACAGCAAATGCTGCCCTGAGGTGTACAGGGAGGTTCATCAGCAAGGTTCAGGACCAGGAAAGCTCCGCTGGGCCAACACCAAGCACAATGGAGCAGGATCAAACAAGATGGGGCAGGGGCTCAGCCTGCCCCGCATCAGCACTAAGCTGTACAAACCCAGCTTCCATACCCTGGTTGCCAGAAAAGGTCTCTCTCCAGTATCTGGACACTGCTTTTCACTAAACCTGGAAGGACATAACATCTCCACCCAGCCTGCCAAATTCAGCTTGAATTCACCACTGCTTCCATAAAGAATGGCTGCAGGACAGGCACACATCACACAGGCACAAAGCCAGGAGGGTCTCACAAGCTTTCATTTCTTTAGGCAGACACTGCTAAAAAAAGTCCAGCCGCAAAGGTCTTTAGTCTAAGCAGGTGATGGAAGAACAGCAAGGGAAAACAGGGTCACCGCCTGACAGACAGGTGGTTCCCACCTTATGCCCGAGCCATTGCCACCAATTTGGGACAGAAGCTGGCAAATGAGGGGTGAAGGGCAGGGACATATTTCTCTGGGGTGCCTCTGGGAGCTCCTCTTCCAGCAAGATGCACTGGAGCAGAAAGCAGAGAGCTGGGAGACAACGGCGAGTGCTGGCAGAGGCTGTCACCGGAGGCTGAGTGACAGTGAGAAACCACGTGTGGAGAGGGACTACGAGGTTAACAGCAAAGAAAGCTGTGAAAGGGCTGGAGAGCAGAGACAGGTAACTGCTGTTTGCCAGCAGGAACCAGCAAAAGCAAGTAAAGCATGGGTGACACGAGCAAAATGACAGGCACAGAAAATGATCCTTGCAGCAGAGCTCTGAACAGGCAGGAGTGGGAGAAGATTGCATTTGTCAAGGCCAGAGAAAAGGATGCTGAAGGAATTGAGCCGTGAGATGATGACACTCTGGATGAGAGTTTTAGCTGTACCTTAGCAACCTGAGGTGTGGGAACGGGGCAGGCCAGCACAGCCCCCTCCACAGGCAACACTGAACTGGCCCTTGCAGCAGGGGAACCCTCAGGTACCCATGGGGTGCTTGCACACAGATGCTGAGATCCCAGTCCAGGCAGAAGATGGGCTCTGGGGAGCCCTTCTGAACCAAATCATCTGCTGGCATTATAAAGGTCTTCAGACAGACAAGGCAAATAAAGAGGTAGGCAGAAAACCAGGAAAGACGATCTGGGTTGCCAAGGGAGGACAGGTCTTCAAGAGGTCTGCGGGATAAGGGAAATGTTTTGCCAGTTTGGAGCTGTTGCCAAGGAGAGCTTATCAGCATCAGGGAAAGCAGGGCACAGGGCCAGCCCTGCGCTGGAACCAGAGGACCAGAAATGGCCAGCATGTCGACAGCATGTCCAAAAACCTACAGGAATTGTGGGGAAGAAAGGAGTGTGTGAGAGCTGTCAGGGTGTAAGGTACAAGGTAAAAAAACCAGGCCTGTCTAGGAAGGGAAGATCAAAGGGGAAAGAGGTAGGGAATCCCAAGGAATGGAAAAAGTCCCTGCACCCGCTTTGCAAGCTCAGCAAAGCCTCCCACAGGCACCAGGTGACAGGCATCAGGAGCTAAAGCCCTAAACCAGCCAACTCTGAAATGCTGATTACAGCAGCAGCTCCCCTATAAAAAGAGGTCTGGCATCCTGAAAATAATGTGGGCAATAACAAAGAGGAGCAGCCTTAAATATCCATTTCCTCCACATAAATAACACGGTCTATAACTCTGGCTTTACATGCAAATATTTACAGGGCAGATAATCTACAAAAGATAAACAACTTCTAGGCTGCTTGGGACAGAGACAAGTTCAGAGACAAGCCCCTCTTGCCCAGCGTAAGCAAGGTTCCTGGAAAAGAGGGATGGGTCCAGGGACTTGGGAAACCAGCTGACACTTGGGGCCACATGCCCCTCTGAAAACACAGGCACTCATTTGGGACTCGTGAGATCTTTCCTCTGCTGCCAGGTGCCAGCTTGAAGCTGGTTGCATGCAGGACATGATGCTCACAGTGGGCTTTGCTGACAGCCAGGGGGTGACCTCAGCTCCTGCCAGGAGATAACCTGGGGATGATAGAGGAACCAGGGTCCAGCAGCTGGAGGTCTGTGCTCACCCATGAAAGCCAGGCTTGGTCAACCCACCACCCTGCCAGTACCAGCAGGTCTCAGCTGAAGGAGAGGGCAAACATCTCAGCCTCACGTGTGTTGTACTGGTTAGGAGTATCCCTGTCTCCAGCCTCCCTGGCACTACTTGAACACATTTTTGAGGAACACACATTGCCAGACAACACCAATCCCAAGGAACCGGTCTCAAAGCTGTGAGCAGCCCTGGCAGCTGGGAAAGCACCAGGCACACAGCAGCTGCAGTGTTTCTGAGAGAATATAGTGCATGATTTTGGATCCATGAAAAAATGCAAAGCTTTTCGACCCATTTCAGGAGTGAACAAAAACAACAAACCCAGACCCATGTATTAAATCCTCCAAGGTTTCTGTGGCACTGAAATTCAGGCTCAGAGCAACTTTCTAGGAGCAAGGAATTCCCGCTGTGTCCCTCCTCTGCACTCACCGCTCATTATCCTCAGTATGGAAATTTTTCCTAGCATTTCCAGGAGGTGCTTTGAGCTGTTTTCAGCTCAAAACGTTCTGTGCAGTGAATCCAGATTGGACTTGGTAGGCAAGGATAACAGGAGGCTGCAAGCAGGAACGAAAATCCCTCACGACATACATACAGCATAAAGATGCCTCCAGCCTCAAAGGATTTACCACTTTCCATCCAGACCTTGCAGCCTTCTTCTGAGCTTTCCTGGTCAAGTTTTATTGAATCTGGCAGTGTGGGCCAGTGCAGGATCAGGGCTTTGGGGAGAAACATGTACACCCAGTAGCTCGGGAGCGCTGCAGGACACAGCAGGCACCCAACTCACCTCTCCTGGAGTGTCGGAGCAGATCAAACACAAACCCACAAGTGGGTTCTTCTCTGTAAACACTGTCATGGCTGTTCCAGAAACAGGGGACGATTACAAGGGAAGAAGCCTCCCTCTGTCCAGGGGAAATCAGATCACTGCTTTAATGCTTGGGCTGTTTCCTACCCGCATGCTGGGAGCTGGCACCTCCCAAGGAGTATGGCTGCAGCATGGGATGGATGGCTTGCCCACGGCTTGGATGGCTTGCCCACGGCCCCTCTCAGTGCTTGGACAAGTCCCCAGCCCTCTTGTAGGGCATGAGGTGCAGGAGAAGGACTTAGAGGGGTTTCACAGCAGGCTCAGATGGGGACAGACACACAGATGTCCAGGGCAGATCGGGATGAAAGCAAGGGAAATTGTTCATAAAAGCGATGGATTTACCTTTTCTCCTCTCACCTCTGCACCTTAAAATGCAGGTTTCAAATCCAAAGACATACAGGTCAAATTTGGAGACAAACTTCAGAAAAAGAAGTGAAAATGAAAATTTCAGACCTGACTTATTTTTCCTGGATGTTTCTAAAATAGAGCACTTTTCACTGAGGAAGCAAGCCGGCATGCACAAACAAGAAGTAAAATGAAATGACCCCAAACAAATGAAATGGATTTTCATGGTTTGTTTCTTCCTCAGGGTGTGTGTGAGGAGAAAGGGATCACTGTCAGTCTCCCAGAGACATTCTTTTAACTGTTCTACTTCAGACACCACACTGAAAAACTGAATTATTCAGAGAGCTCTAATTGCAGCTCCGAGGTACCCTTCCCCTCCTCGGTATAGCACCACACTGGGCGCAAACTGCTGTTTTTCTACTGCTTTCCCAAGGGATACAGGCTCTACCCAAACCCAGAGATCATCGTGTACCTATTCCCAACAGCACGTCACCTTGGGGGAAGAGAGTTTTACAGACAGGTGTGCGCAGGTCCATACATGCGCAGAGGAACGTAAGAGGGATAGGGGGAAGCAAAGAAGTAATGAATCCCCCTGCACTCACCAAGTCCAAACAAATAGACTGAACTGGGAGCCTGATTTGCATTGGTTTGATTGAAGATGTAATTTGCTGCTGAATAAATGTGGTTGCATCCAAATCAAACCTTTAGTCCCTCAGATATTATAACTCTTTCCTCTCTTCCCTCAGGCTTTGCCAACCTTTAAGGCTGACCAAGGATGATGTATTATAAGAAGGAATGGACTTAAATAAGAGAAGGACACGAATAGATTATAAGGAAAGACTTTCCATAAGGAAAAAGGAGATGTTTAAAAACATGTTAAGAGGAAAGCTGCAATCAGTAGTAATGATCCCAGCCAGCCCAGCCCCACATCCCACACAGCATCACCTCAGGATTATGGAGGTAGTAATATACACAGAGCTGGCCCTACATGCCAGGGGGTTGGGGCTCTCTTCTTCCAGCAGCCTCCTGCTCAGAGCACTTTATATCTACCAGAGCTCCCCTTAGTCTGCCCCACAGGTGCCCAGCAGAGTAGGCAGCACTCCTGGTGCCACCACGTCACCATGGTTGCTCAAAGCAGGGTACATGACATCCTATCCTCAGGGCAGGTGGAGATATGCAGGTCTCAGTCAGCACACATTGCTAGGATGAGCCTCTGATAGAAATGAGAGCCCAGATTTAATGCTATCCAGAATGGGAAGCATTTCACAGAGCTTTTCAGGAACTTAGAGCCTTGGCCCTGCTGCCTCTGTTCCAGTAAAGCCTGGTGAGATTCAGAGCTTTCCTCCTCCGCTCGTATCTCCGTGGCTTATCACAGATGCCCTGCTGCTGGAATTGACGCTTGGATGTCTTCCTCAGGCTATCGCTGACTGGGTGAACCTGCTCCCCATCACATACCCACTACAAGCTGAGTTCCCTCACTTGTTCTTTCCTCCCAATCCCATATTTATGAGATCACTCCAAGGTCCCTGTCAGTCGCTCGGGCAGCCTTGGCCACACAGCAGCTATCAGAGCAGCAAGTCAGCCTCTCAGGCAGGGAGCAAAGGAGAACCAGGGCCCAGGAAGGACAGATTTACTGGGCAGCAGTGGAGCACGTAGCCCACATCCTCGCTAGCCCCATCCCAAGGGACATCACAGTCATTCTCTGCCTGCCCCCAACCCACAGCACAGCTTCATGCAGCTGTCAGGCAGCACAGTGCTGAGTAGAGAAAACAGAAGCCAGTACAAAAGGAAGAAGAATAACAGTACAAAAGATGAAAAACTGGGCATTAAAGCCAGGGAGGAAGTTACTCACCTGTTACTGAGCAGGTTTTGGCTTTGCCCTGTGCCTGAAGCCCTGGAGACTCACAGCCATGCCATGAACGCACACCAGGGACGAGCATCTCCTGGGCATGAATTCTACCCCTGGACAGGCCTCACTTCTCCAGCTGCAGCTTCCCAGTGAAATGCATCCCTGGGAAAAGCAAGGATGCTCACAGCCTCAATTTGTGTGAGGAAAATCCATCACAAGGCATGAAAGCCTTTCAGTGAGGACAGTTTGTTGCAGGAATTACAAACTGAGGTGCTGGGAAGCCAGTTGTCAGGCCAGGAGCACTGCAGATTGGCAAGGCGGAGAGGACTGCCCCTGCCAAAGGGCTGAGAGTTACCTAATGAACACTCACTGGGCAGGTGGGGCTGCAAACAGCACGTCTGGGCACGGGGAAAGAAGGCGGCAGGGGTGGGCAGCCTCATCCCTCGGCGCTGCTTGTAGCCTGGAGTCATCACTCAAAAGCAAGGACCATGGTGCAGGCAACGCCAAGGCCAGAGGAAGGGAGAGAGGGAAAGATTGATTATCCCATAAATCAATCGCCAGGCACTGATTACAAAATAAACCACCAGGGCAAAGGTCAAGTGCTTTGTTATATCACCCAGCCCACAAGATTTATTTACCCCTTGGGCCATCTGTCCTTCTTGCCATCTATTACAGGGAGCTGCAGGCTCTGGACACAGCCAGCACAGCCCTACAGGCAGCAGCACAGGGCTTAGAAATCAGACCCAGCTGCCAGGACCAGGCAGGTACAGGCAGTGATCCTGTAGAACCTAAAGAGCCACATCTACAACACCAGGAAAGGTGAAAGCCAAGCAGCCCATCCCTGCTGCAGGCACCAGTGGTGGCTGAGGGTGCTCACCAAGTTCTCCATCACCACCAGACTCCCTGGAAGCTAATCAGTTCTCCACAGTGGGAAGATCAGAGGGACGTGGTCTCCTCTGGAAAGAGCCACCAGGCCTGGAAGTGGCCACCATGAAGAGACTCCCATGGCCACTGGCCTCAGGGTGCACTTGCCATATCTTTCTGGGCTTCAGGAAAGACCAAACACTTTGAGAGGACCAGCAACTTCCCAGCAGGCAAGCAGGGCCTCACTCCAAATCAGATCTGTACCCAGCCAAGCTTTCCATGCCCACTTTCATCATCTGAGATCTGCATCCTTACAGGGAGAGCTGCAGGGAACATCTTGTAGCACTCAACTGGAATTCAGCCTAAAAAGCATTATTTTTTTTCCCCCTTCCCTAACTTTATATTTTAAACACAGGCAGCAATAAGAGAAATTCCTGGGAGTATTGTTCATCTGTTTCCCATAAGCTGCTTGTCACTGACCATGAAAAAATTTTTCAGTCTGGCTCCCAAAATATAAAAACCCTAAAATGGACATTTTTGAGTTCTTCACAGCATCCCAAGGAGAATAACGTCAGAGCCGTATGATGTGTGTGCGTGCGTACTCAGAGGGTGGCAAGAAACCTCCCGGGGAGGAGGCGAGGTGCCAGCCCGTGTGCCGTGGGCAGGGCGCCTTCTCCCGCCTCCGCCCGCACAGCCGGGCGCTGCCGGGTGGGCTGCGGGCACGCACAGCCTTGGCCGGGGTGTTTCCCCTAAGGGATGTTCCCGAAGCCCCTGAGGCTGTCAACCCCATCCCCCTGCACCACGGTGCTCTGCCAAAATGGCTGCTGCAGTTGGCACTTGCCTGGGAGTTTATTTTTCTTTCCTAAGTGCTGAATGTTTCGACTCCTATCTTAGCCCATCTGCCGGCAGAGAGTGGAGGCTCCAGCTCACGGGCTTAACCACACATCCCCACAAGGCACACGGGACACCACCATGCAGGGGGACACCACCACACAGAGGGGACAGCTGAGGTGATGAATTGCAACACAAAATCACAGACTGGCTGGGGTTGGAAAGCACCTTCAGCCCCATCTCATTCCAACCCCCTGCCATGGCCAGGGACATCTTCTAGTAGACCAGGCTGCTCCAAGCCCTCTCCAGCCTGCCCTTGGGACACTTCCATGCTCCAAGCCTGATGCCAGTCAGTGCTGGTGCTAGACAAATCTCAGTGATTTACCCTTGCTGGGGATAGTCCTCAGAGATACCTCCTGCCACAGGGTGGAATTCATCCACCTTCTGCAGGCCATCTGATGGCCCTGCCAGTCCCTGCTCTGCTCCTGCTAATGTCACCCTCCCAGGAAACTCAACCACCACTCAACCTCAACTGTCTCCAGCTTGAAAACACCAGGCATCCTCATTCCCACAAGCTAAAACTCCCACCTCTGCTTCTCTGAATTGTAAAAACCATCCCTAGTCCTCCAGGACAATCCTATGTCCCAGAAGAATCAGAAAAGCACAAGGGTCCATGGTTATTTCACTGGTCCCTGCTTCCCCAAGGAAAGCAGCACTCCATGGCATGGGAGAAGTCCTAGCAGTGCAGAGATGGGCATCTCTACCAGGAGCTGTTGTTGATAACAGGAATCACATTTCCCCCTCCATGGGTGGGCTCCTCAGAGGATGGTGCTCATCTCCAGAGCTCCATTCTCATCCACAGCCACCACCCTGACCTCAGTGGGAAGGGTGCTGGAGGTAGCCAGCCTCTCCTGCACTCTCTCAAGGTATCCAATGGCAAAGACATATTATTCCAAGCACTCATTCCTGGAGGCTTTTGCAAATCCCTTGAAGTCAATAGTATATTACTTTTAGGGCTTGGTATGTCTCTCCTCTCCCTCAGGGGTTCTGACCTGCATGGACATCCATCACTCCTATCGCTTGGCCCAGCTCCACGTTTCGGACAGCGGTAACAAACCGAGGTCAGAGCAAGGCAGTTATAGTCCCAATCCCTCCCTCTGCTCCCTCCTGGCAGATTTAGAAGTTCAGATTTAATCTGAAAGAGGCAAGATGGAGAGGAGCCTCAGCAGCTGCAGTTTCTGTAAATGTCAGGATAGAAAGGAGATCTTAGCAAGCCTTAATACACTATGCAAATCCTCAGAGCATGACCGTGTGCTACCAGGGCTTTTTATTCCCCTCCATGGTAATTGGAGAGACAGGGATTAAAAAGAAGAGTTGCCACAGAACTGGCTGCTCCCTCTGCTTTACCAACCACGGTTTAAAGACAATATTGAGACATATAAGCCTCAGGGTCTGTAAAGACATCCAGGTAGAGGTGGGTGTTCTCCTAAAGGGTGCTGGCCTAAGACTTTTGCCTGCATAAGCTATTAGAAAATGTCCAAATGTCAAATGTCTCCCATCTGAGCCCCATTTTGTTCAGCCTGGAGAAAACTGGCCATGAATGGAGCAGCTGAAGTCACTTGGTTTGTTCAGCCTGGAGAAAACTGAGGGGAGACCTCATTGGGGTCTGCAGCATCCTCACAAGGGGCAGGCACTGAGCTCTGCTCTCTGTGACCAGTGACAGAACCCGAGGGAAAGGCTGGAGCTGTGCCAGTGGAGGTTTAGGTTGGATACCAGGGAAAGGTTCTTCCCCCAGAGGGTGGCTGAGCACTGCCCAGGCTCCCCAGGGAATGGGCACAGCCCCAGGGCCGCCAGAGCTCCAAGGAGCATTTGGACACTGCTCTGAGGCACAAGGGTGGGGCTGTTTGGGTGTCTGTGCAGGGCCGGGTGTTGGGCTTTGAGGATCCTTGTGGGTCCCTCCCAACTCAGAATATGCCTTGATTCCCCACTTTGGAGTATATTTGGAGCGCATGTGCAGAGGGGATGAGAGATGAGTGCATGCATTTAGCTGAAAGTGAGACTGTGCTCCATGGAGACAGGAGGAGGAAGAGGCACTGTGTGGTGTCCAGGTGTGAAGCTCTGTGCTCCTCTTCCTACAACTGCATGTTTACACTGCCTTTTTTCCTTCACATGCCTTTTTTTTATGGATCAGGAAAGCTCCATCACTTTCCTTTCCTGTAATGATGTTGACCTGATTAAAATTTTTATTGGATTTTACAAAATAATTTCATACACACTGTTCCCTGGAGCACTGCAGGGTGGAAGGAAGGCGGGGGAGAGAGAAAGAGAGAAGAGAGTATATTAAGAATGAGGTGGAAAAGGAAAATATTTTATTTTACACTGAAATGATGTTTCCTGGATGAATAATAGATTAGAAATCTCTCTCTTTTTTTTTTTTTTAATAGTGCTCTTACAAGTGCCCCTGCAACATACAGGCACGAAAAAGTCAGCACCTGAGCATTTTCAACTTATTTCAGTAAAAAAGCTTTACCTTCCTCCAGCTCCTGACCCTTTCCACCACCTCTCAGCAGTAAGCAAGCCAAAGGGATTAAGGGGTTGCCAGCACCTGGGAGACAGGCAGAAGCACAAGGACAGACCCCAACCCTCCTGGATATCCACAGCCCTTCCATCAACCAGCCCAGAGCATCCCCTCTAGTCTGACTCCTGGTTTGACTTGGTGCTTTAATGTAGACCAAACTATGTGGAGGCACCCCACTGTCCCTGCCCGGTGGGGACAATGGTGTGGGGTCAGTCCCAGGGACTCCTAAAAGCTTCTCATTGATGAAATCACAGACAGGTCACAAACAGGACACACACATCAGGCTCCTGTCCCCAGCCTCGGCCAGTGAATGAGCCTGATGTACCCCAGGGAGCTCATTGGGCAGGGCGGGCCTCTGGGAAGCCTGAGGCAAATGAAACACCCCTTACAAAGGAGGGCTTGAAAGCAGTGCTTGTCTTTAGCTTTTTACTACTGTTTTGCTTCCTTGTCAAGGCAATGCCCTAGCACTGATGTTTCAGGCACAGAATTCCCACTGTTGTTTCACTCTGGTCCCTAGAAAGAAATCAGATCTTTGCTGTATGAGGAATGTCATGAGGATGATTTAGTTACTCATTTCCATTTTCATATATTTAAATTACATAGGAAGCCCCTGGCCCAGGACTCACTGTTGCCTTCCAGAGGAAGGCAGGCACTCCTGCCACAGGCAGCTTTGCACCCTGGGTTCCAGTACCATTAAAAAAAAATAAAATGCTTTTCAGGGAATTCAACATTTGCTTCAGTGTCCTTTCAAGAGTACCCCCACAGGGCTGGCTTGTTTGGAAATTTAGTTTTCCTGGTGGATTCTTATGAAATAAGTATTTCAATGCTGCATCAGTGGCTCACCAGAACCCCCTAAGCGGCAATAAGTCTCCAAGCTGAACCTGATGCCAGTTTAGCCTCAGATGACAGCAAGAGAGTGAAGTCAAGGTGAGAGATAAAGAATGTTACTCTGTGGGCACCACTACTGGCCAGCAGCTGAGACTGTCTGCAAGTCCCTTGCTCTCCAGCTGGTTCTCAAGGTCCCAGTGCTGGAGGGATTGTCTCAGTAACTCTTAATATGTGTTTTGGAATGAGTCTGCAGGGCAAGGGTTGAATTCTTTCCCAGCACCATATTCTCTAACAAGTGCTGTTTGACATTTCCCCACGGGCTCTGGTTTTACCCCTGCAGTAACTGTTCTGACAGGCTTCAGGTCTGACCACCTCTGCAGCCCCTAAATCCTGCCCTCCTGCTACCTGCCTACCTGGGACAGGACTGCTGGTTTTACACAGGGAGCAGTGCAAAGTGTCACCTCCCCTCAGAACACAGGCAAAGCTTCTGACCCCCAGCAGCACTAAGGATCACACCTGGGATCTCACCTGGGCTCCACAGTCTGCCCTCAGAGCACCATTCCTTCTGCTCCTTCATCTCCTGCTGCACCACTGTCCCAAGGGAACCATCCGAGGGATTTCAGGATCTGTCACCCAGCACATTTTAATCTTGACTTCACCACTCTGTGCTACTCCATTCCCATCTGAGCCCCTCCTGGGAAAGGGCTGGGGGCAGCAGAGGGGGCCACCACAGTCTGTGCAGGCTGGCCCAACCCAGAGACCAGCAGAGCAGAAACCCTGCAGCAGAAAGGGATTTGCAATGTAGTGAATAGCTAACTGATAAATACTACAGCGAGAAAACTCCAAGCTCTGGATAAAAATGGCTTATGGCATTAAGCTGTGCCCATCGTCCAAGAAATGGAGGGCATCTATCACCACTATTATATTGCCTCACACCCAGCACAAACCCCTCATTCCTTCCCCACTGACTTTTATTTCAAGTTCCAGACAGTGACAAAGAAAAGAATATAAGGCTTCCCCAAGAGAGTGAGCACAGCAATTCCCCAACAGCCCGAGCAGGGCGAGATGAAATGGCAGCAGCAGGTCCCACAAGCAGGCAGAGCCAGCTCCTGCCATGTGCTGCTGCATGGCTGCCTCGGCCCCAGCCCAGGAGGGGATGAGAAATTAGGGACATTAATTTCTACTTTGCGATGGGCAAAAAGACAAGCCCACAGGTTCTAACCAAACCTGAGTATTTCTGTAACCCAGTCGTTAATCTTTAGAAAGAAGAATAACTCTCTCCAAATACCCATGTTTTCCTCTTCCTGGTTTGTGAGGAGACACAAGGCAGAGGCAGCCCCTCTCTGCTGGGTGACTAGATCATGCACAACCCACAGCTCTAGGAACCCCATCCATGATCTGCAGGCCCACTTCCAGTCCTCACAGCTTCACCTCCTCGCATAGGAGCTCCTGGGAAGCCTCCAGGCTTTGAAGCACACATCTGCATATCTGCAGCCTCCATTCAGGCTCCCTGGAGTGCTGGCATCGCAGCCAAGGGCAGCCATCAGCTCCCAGGCCACTGCCTTGGCTCGCGTCTCGTCCCTAAACCACACACACAGATGGGTTTGAACACATCAACTGATTTCCTAACTTCACATCTCCCTGGGAGTTGGGGCTGGAGCTATCACAGCCATGATACCCGGGGCAAACAGGAGAGGTATGGATTTGGGAACGGCTCCCAGACCAGTGAGGAGGGACAGGTCAACATCAGCTCCCACCAACCCCGGCTGTCAAAAGACATGGTTTTTGGGCACGGAGTTGGCAGCCAGCGTGTAAAAGGAGGCTGCAGCCCACACCACAAAACACCATCACCACAAGTAGCATCTCTTGGCCTCCACTGAAGCAGCCAAGCATTAACTGGGTCCCTCAGCGCACAGGGGAGGCTTGTGCTGTTGCTGCTTCACCCTGGATAACGAGGGCTTTAATCTTCAGGTTTCCCAGCTTAGCACCTTGCCAGAACTAGGACTCATTTTTAGTATTAAAAAATAATGCATATTTATCAAACCTAGTCAGGCAGAGGGAGGGGGAAACAGCTGGCAGCAGCCTCCCTCTCCCCATCTGACATGTGCTTGCCATTTTTCACATTTTCAACAGCTCTCCAGCTCTAGTCCTTATATTATGATGAAAAAACCCTCACACTCGACCATAGTGCCTCACAGCCAAGATGCCAATGTGTTTCCACATAAAAGCCTTATTGCAAAAAACCTAAAATTTCTCAGTGTCTCTGCTTTATTCCCATCCTCCCTTACATCATTGTATTCACATGGCGTTCAATTATTTACAAGCATACAAAACACTCCAGCCTGGATTCTCAACTGGTATTAATCAGTGAAATGCCAACTAAATCATCAGAGCTACAAAGACTTGCTCCAGAGAAGGATCTGTCCTGCTGTCCCTGAAGACCCCTTCTTCCCTTCACAGCATACATTCAGAAGGAGAGGATAAAACAGTTTTGGCAGGGTTTTTTTTTCATTCCCTGAGTCACACAAACATGTTAATGCCCACACAAAGACCTGCTCCCCACTGCTGACCTACTTCCCATTCATGTGCATGTGACACACTCACCTCTCACGGCAGTCCCAGCCATTCCTGGAAGCAGCCATCCACACCTTACCCAGAACCCTGTGGCAACACCAGGAGCTCTGTGCATGGGGCAGACCCCTGGGTGTTAGGATAACACCCTCGACCTTAATGACACATAAGGCTTTCAGATTATTCAGCCAAGTCTGGCACTTCTGTGGGGTTGGTGGAGCATCATCTGTCTCCAGCCTGGTTTTTTGGGGCTTTTTCTCCATCCTTTTCAATGGCAACGCTTCTGAAGAGGCCCAAAGGGAGGCACAGCTTCCCTGGCTGGTGAGCACAGAGGGCCCACAGACAGGATGAGCTCCTTCAGTAATGGTTTCATTTCTAGCCTTACAGCCTCCATCATTTTAATTCAGTGAGACCAACAGAGCCCCACGACATAGAGCACAGATCAGAGAGGCCAATACATTGAAATAGGCATAGGAGATTTCTTGTAAAGCTATGGGACAATCTTCAGTCAAATTATGTATTTTAGGAACCCCATAGAAAACTAAGCCTTCCTCAAGACCAGGGCCAGCACAAACAATCCTTTGGTAAGTCTCTTTTTCAGGACTTTGTGATCACACAAAAATCAGAAACTGACTTCTGAAAGACATTTTGTTACTTGAACCTTCACTTTGAATCAGAAAGTGAAGAGTCTATGAAAACATAATATGAGTGTAAAGAACAGGTCTGGTCCCTCAAGAGCATTTTCACAGGCAGACTGGAGAATCACGTGTGAAACCCTGGGGTGCTGGGCACCTCATTAGAGACAGGAGATAAATGTACTCCCTATTACCAACACGGGTTCACAATCTGGGGCTTCTCCATTCAAAACCAGAAGGCCAAGGAAATGCAGGAGATGCACACCAGGTTGGGTCTCACTGCACTGAGCACAGCTTACTCATCCCTCGTGTACCACCACCACAGCAGAGAGATGTCACAAGGCCCTCATCATGACTGGAATCATAATATCCATGATTCACATGGAACACTTTTTATACAAAGCACCAAGATAAAAATAAAACGAAGAGGGGAAAACTTAACAAGAAACTTGTTTCATTCCCTACAAGATGGATAAACCAAGATGAATGTAAACAGCTCAACTTGACCCAAATATTTTTTCGTTGCTGAGTAACCCCGCAAAAAATGTTGTTATCTCACCAGCATCTGGGGAGATTAGATGGTAGGGAATTTTAAACAAACTTTCACTGTCGTGCTTTGTTTGAGGAACGTCAGACTGGACATGAACCTTCAGGACTTGCAGCACCCCAACCCCTTTCAGGAAGAAGCACACCACTGAGGAGGGCAGGAAGCATCTGGTACATCTCCAGCACATGGACATGCTGTTGACCTGAAGGTTTACACGAAACATTTGGGTCTACAGCTGTCCAAAACCTTCCATGGCAAGGATGCGGCTGCTCTGCAAAGGTTCCAAGCAGGAAACACAGGCTCAGGCCATGCCTCTAGCAGGACGTGGGAGCAGTCACAGCAGATGGCTGTGAGCCATTTTGGGTGGCAGCAGGCACCCGCCGAGGGGCTCAGACTTTACAGCCCACACTGGCTGCCATATGTTGTGACAGTGGCTCATCACCACACAGGACCCAATTTATAGCATCCTTCATGGCTGCAAGCACCATACCACCTCACACTGCTCCCCATTAGGACAATCATCTTTCCACCAAGCATCTTTTAGCAGCTGGCTATCACATTTACCGACTTTTTCATGTTTCTGTAGGTGGAAGGAGATCTGAGAGATCATCTGAGAGATTCAGGTATGAGGCGTTAGTCTCATTTGTGCTCTGGAGGTCAGGCCTGCTCACTCCTTCACGTTCTCCCAACAGATAAGTGCTATCTCAACAACACACAGATGCTTTTAAGAGATCACCTTGGCCACTGCTAAGCTGTGCAGCATTCCTGCCAAGTGCATCCCAGCAAGCAAGGCTGTGCCTATGACACTGGGAGCTCAGAACAGGGCAGGGGAGAGATTACAGCTCTAAAAATGGCAGTCCTTCCAGCAATAGCAGGCTTCCTTGGTGAATTTCTCCTGGAGAGACTCAGGGAAATGAGAGCAGCAAGGAAAGAAAGGCCTGGAGGTGGCAGGATGAAAATCAGGCTTCCATCATCCAGGGCTCAGAGGGAGGGGATGCCAGTGGCACCTGGGAACAGGCTGCAATGACACGACATAAATGAAGAGCAGAGTGTCTTTGTGCTCCCTGTCAGACAGCAGCAACATAAACCCCAGGGCTGTGGCCGGATGACACTGCAGCCCAGTGAGCCCCAGAGATGGGCAAAGTGGGATGCCTTTGCCAACCTGGGAGCAGGGCCTTCCACCCTGGGAGGGCAAAGTTCTCACAACTCTGTAGGACTCTTTGGGAAGCATGGCAGTCCACTCAAAATACACAGCACCAGCCACGTGCAAGTTCATGACTGGACTTTCTGCCCTGTGAGGGCAATGAATGAGGTCAGTTCATGCCCCTGTCACCAGTAGGAGCGGGGCACCCTGAACCACTGCTCTACATCTCACCCTGGGTCAGCCCAGCCGCCAAACTAAATATTCACACAATTTGTTTTGTAAGGGTCCCTAAAATATCAACTCAGCACAAGTATTGCAGCTCCCACCAGGGCTCTGAGGGAGGACAGTCATCCACACTTGTGCTAGGCAACTGTGGTTGTATCCCTTGGATTTATGGAGAATCTGGGATATTTTTAACATTTTGCAGAAAACAGCCACTCAGTGTTGGTTATTTTAACTCTGTACAGTCCATGAATTCAGACCAGCCCTACAACTCCATTTGCTGATGCCCAAGCTATCCCTCCCTCCATGGATGGCTCTGGCCCATTCTGCCTCCCAGATCACAGCAGTTGCATTTTATGCCTCAGGTGATGCATCTTCTCAACAGACACAGCCAGGGAGCTTCCTGGAGGAAGCAATTACAGAAATTGAACTCACTCAAGAAAAAAAAAAACAACAAAAAAAACAAACCACCACCAACAAAAAACAACTACCACCACCAACAAAAAGAAGCTGAGATACATGTCAAAGCCTCAATTTTTTTTCTCTACTACACCTAGAATCTGCGTCAGACCAAAATGCACCAGCAGGAGCAGACTTTGCTCTTCTCCAGGTGCTGCCTGAGCCTCCACCAGTGCTGGCAGCTCTCTGGGCTAGCCCAGAGGCTCCAGTTTACCAAGGAGGTCAGCACAGGCGAGTTGTCCTAATTAGACTGAATCGACCAGTTCCATAAAGGAAGTGGCACTGGTTACACCAGTGCAGACTGGAGCCTGGGAGCACCACTTTCAGCCCTGGAAAGCAGAGCCTTCTGTCTGCTCAGAGCCTGCTAAAAAGCTTTGTTTTTCCTGCCCTACCTGGCAGCTGCACACACAGCCAGCTCCATAATCCCCAGCAAAGCACATCTCAGCTGCAACTTAATCTGAACTTCTACTTCAGCTCTCACTGACGGCTCAAGTGAAAATGAAAAGCAACTGATAAAAGAAAGCCCACAAAATGCAGCAGGTGGTGAGGGGGCCAGAGGCAGGGAATGCGACTGGAAAGAGCAATGCACTGCTAGATCTGTGGTGGCAAACATTAATGCTTTTTAAGTATTCCAGTGCTTTCCTTCCCTGATGGCTGGTAGCTGCAGAATTTCTGCTCATTCTCCAGTGGCTAAGGAGCAGAGGGAAGCCAAGAGTGTGTCAGCCAAGCAAGCCCAGGGACTGAGCACCCACAAACCAACCCCAGAGGGGACAGCAGGAAGTTTCAGTGACCCTGAGGCTGCTGATGTTTCTTTTGAGCATCACTGCAGGGCAGGTCTACCAGGTCACCTCAGCCATCTCTGGGGGAATCTGAACCACCAGTGTCACCTGTGTGAAGACATATCTTGAGTTTCTACTCTATTCAAGTGCACAATTTGCTTCTGATCAGAGATACGGGTAGGAAAAAGCATAAACAAAGCAAGCACAGCCCAGATGTTTTGCCCCAGATTCAGCTACATTTCTGAAGCTCTAAAGAACAGAGGAATGACCTTCTCCTCCGCCCTGCTGCCCTCATGCCCCTGGGGTCACTTCCAGCTCCCAGAGATGGGCCCCACTGCCTGCCAGCACTCCTCATGCTATCAACACCCTCATAACAAAGCCAGCTTTGTGCATCCCTCTGCTGCTTTGTGACCTGGAAAGGCCAGGATTGGTAAAGCAGAGCCACCACCAGGTCCCACGCATCAGCTATATCATCTACAAATGTCCCCATCCCCTCCTTACAACAGTCCTGAGCCAGCAACAGGCTTTAGGTTCAGCCCCTCAAGCCTTCAGCAGATCCCCTTCATGGGAATCTCACCCAGCACCAGGCATATGGATCCCAGAGCGGCCACAGAAGAGTAAGTAAATAACCTGTCTCAGCTAGACTTTCCTCCACATGGACAGGAATTGGTGCTGCCATTTTTGCTGGCATTGTCAGGAGTCACCTTCTGGCACTGCAGTGTCTTTGATGGGAACTCAGATGAAAGGGATGAAGGAAATGATGCTCCATCCTGCCTTTCCATAGCCAAGCCTCTTCATGAGGGAGGGGGAAAAGCAGCATCTTTAACACAGGAGAAAGGAACTGCTGCTACAGCAGCACAGGCAAGCTCGCCTTCCACTTGGCACAGCTGTTCAGCACCCCAAGGGATGATGTGGGTGGGATGATCTGGGGGCTGAACGCTGTTGGTGCTCCCAAGCAGACAACCAGGCATGTTGTGATGAAGAGGGAACTGAATCCCAGACCACTCCTCCAAAGGAAGAGGGAAAACCAAGTCCCTTGAAGCCTGTGGCAGGGCCACATCTGTGGCCACGGTGCCATCAAGCCACTAGGGTGTGACAAAACACCGCCGAGGGGACAGACAACCACCCACCCTCTCACCACGGGGGTGCTGAGGAGCAAAAAGCCATCTGGGGTACAGAAGAGACACTTCAGGGGCAGTGGCCAACAACACAACACACGTACTGCAGAATGGAAGCTCTTGTACCTTCACACACGCTGCCCTGTTTCCTCAGAGACCAAATTCCAAGCCCTCCAAAAATCAATGAGATAACAAGGAGATGAGTTGCAGCCAATATGGATTTGTCAAGAGCAAATCACATCACTCCCATCTATCTCCCTCCTCCAGGAGCCAAACGGGCTTTGGGCAGAGCATTCCCTGTCAGACACCTCCACCCCAGTAAACCTGCTGACAGTGCCTAGCGTGCCATTCCCATCAGCAAGGGGAACGTGGTCTTAAGAGAAACAGTGACAGGGCAGGCACAGAACTGCTCATAGAGCCATGTGTAAAGAGCAGATATCAGCAGTCTCCTCTGATACAAAGGCAAAGCATATTGACAAACAGGATTTTGTAGGAACCTGTCACACACCTGCCTTCTTCAGAGCTTTTGCTACTGACCTGGATGAAGGAGTGAAAAGGAAACTTATTAAATTCACAGGTAGCATGGAGGTGGGAAGAACTGCAGGTTCTTTTAGAAGACAGGAGTAGAAAATGTTGGCATCTCAAGAAATTATCCTCTTTTTTCCAGGGCAGATACAAGGGCCAGGTTTTTCTCTCCAGCGGGAATAATCAGCTGTTCAAGAACAAGTGTCCAAATAAAAAGAACAAGTTTTCAGGGTCTTGCTTCACTACTCTTGCATATCAAGGGTTACTGATGCTGTAAGGAACTGAGGCCTCTTGCTCTTAACCCTACAACAGTTCCATGTAGGGTTCAAGGCATGTTGCATTAGGCAGGCATCAGGGATCCCTTCCCTAGCAGTGTGCAAACAGAATCAGTATAAAGCTCAAAGGCTCAGAACAGGATGAGAAAACATGAATTCCCACTCCCAGGCTGCTCTTTATCTCCTGCATCACTGTCACCTCATTGCAACTGGCACACAGAGTGCCTCTTGCAAGAGCTGCTTTCAGCAGGGAAGGCATTGCTGTGCCAGCAGCACATCGTGCTAATCATGACAGCCAAGCACAGGCTGCATCCGACTGCTGTGCACGCCATACATGCCTCATAAAGTTGTCCCAACTGCCTGCTCAAGCCCTCCCCATATTCAGCTGCACCCAGTTCTGCTGGCAAGTGTCCTTCCTCTTCCCCTGTGATAATTCACACCATTTTAACCTGCAGACTCTGCAAGACAAGGACTTCCCATTTCCAGTTGGGGTTGCCACTGGAAGCAAGCAAAGCAGAACTGCCCCACAAGAATAATGAGCCAACATTTTCAGATGTGGTCTTTTTATGGAAAACTATGGCCAAGCCCCTGCAATGAGGTACATTTTAAGGCTGAAGGGAAGAGCCACTTGCAGCCATTCTCGACATGATCCTTGGGCTTTCCTCTTTCACTGCACATTTGGTTTATCTCACTGTGAGCTGGTGGGGAACTGGACCTTGCAGCTCTGGGAACTCTGATGTTCCAGGTAAGTTCATTCACCGCCAGAGTAAGAAAGGAGAGTTTCCAAGTAAGTGACATTTCTCTTCCTTTGGCAGCAATTGCAGGGAAGACTGCAAAGCAGCAGGGGATTGATCTGGCTCCTGTGGAGGTGACTAATGGGAACACAATCCCACAGCGATGGCAGAGGAGTAGACAGCATTGCCCCACACAGCTGCCTTGGTACAGAGACACTTCCCTCACACGTAATGGAGGGAATCCTTCTCCCACACTCCCTACATGTACATCTCCCAGGGACACATTTTGCCACGCACTATAAGAACCCAGAATGGGAAGCAAACCCTTGAAATGAAAGCATGAGAATCAGGTCAGGGAAGTGAAGTCAGCATCGCACTTCAGGTTCAGAAGCACCCAGTCAGCTGGCAAAACCCCCTCCACTGGGGCATCACCCAGATCACGGGCTTTTAGCACCCTGTGGAGCATGACTGAATGCAGTCTTATCCCTCCAAAATGAAGTCTGAAACAAAGTGTTGCAGCAAAAATGATACTGAGACTCAGGGTCATCCCAGGGCAGGTCTCTTCATGGTGAGAGTCAAGACAATCCATGCATCAGGAACTTGACCAAATTAAAAGAAAGGTCCAAAGAAGAGACAAAGTGGATGAACTGGTTTGTGTTTATTACCCACCACAAAAGACAGCAACAAGATCAAGCCATAAAAACAAGGCACTAGCACCTCTGTGATCAGCATCAATCTGTGAGGATCTGCCATCTCTCTCACCAGTACTTACTGTGGTTTCTCTCCTGAAGGATGGGTTGTGCGTGTACACATCTGTACACTCTCCTTCAGACTAAAGGCTCACAGCACTGACAATCTTGGCACAGTCAGGTGAGGTTCCACAGCCTGCCATTGCATCTTCTTCAGAAGAGACTAGGCATCATTAACATTGCCAAAAAGCCTGTGAAGCTCAAAGCAGGATTGTCATTGCTTCTGTCATTCCCACAGATGCCAACACCACAAGGGTGCCCTAGAATTTACACAAGATCAGCTGGGAGCTGAATGGAAGGTACAGGCTATGTAAATTCACCTCAAAAATGGCCCTGAGCACTGGAAGGCAGGGTTAGTGTGCCACTGGCACAGTCAGTTCAGTTCTTGGCTTCCTCACATCTCTTGCTGCCATTAAGCTCCACGTCAGAGCACCTGTGATCCACACTATTAACACCAGCATGTCAGCTCATTCCGCCTGAGAACAGCGGCGCAGCCACAGCTATTCATGCCTTTTGCCACCTCTCAGCAAGACCACAGCAATCTGACAGCCCTGCAGTGTGTAGGAAGCTCTATCTAAAATACACTCCGCACTCTGAGTGCTCTGTAATCCCATTACCACGCTGGGCTGGTCAGCTGCCTCCCAGCTCCAGGAGAAATCTGACTCAAGGCCTTGGCCCTCATGTCCCTGTGGCCTCAGTAGCAGAGGCAAGGCTGCTTCCCAGGATGAAGTCAGCACAGAACACTGCAGAGTGCCACAGGATCCCAAGGGCTGATCCCATCCATATGCAGCAGAACCTCCTCAGCCCCTGCTGAGCTGTTGCTGCCCAGGGAGCACAGGTTACCCGACATTTCCTGCTGCAAACAACTGGGTTTCTTTGTGCTACCTGGCCTGACAGAAATGCACCATGACATGGATTTAAAGGTAATATCCTAGAACATGACTTTCCACTGCAGGCACTTAACCCCTGGGATGACACTGAAATATCCAGACCCTGACAGATGCAGACACGTTCACTGTCATGCACAACTCAAATATCTCAGATAGACACCCTCAGAGCACAGGAAGCTCTGTCTGCAGCCAACGCTAATGGTGAAGAGCTTATAAATTCTCATTCAGCCTGTTCAGCCACATCAAATTAGCATGGGAGTTGTTTGGTTCCTTTGGAACAGGACTTGGACAGGTTATTCAGAACAGGACAGGTATTAGAAACATGAAAGGGAGAGGTGGGCTCCCCAGTGCAAGCAGTGACTATCATGGCATGAAGTGACAGAAAGATACGGTGTCTGTGCCTCTGCTGAGCTCATACAATTCCCCTATGGCTTCGCTCCCTCATCTGTAAAGACAAGGATAACTTGGTTCACCTATCAGATTCCTATTTGCATCAGCTAAAAAGAATAAAGGTCTGGTCCCATGAGGTTCTGATTCACTCTGCTGAAGGTGCCTTATTCTTTTACGACAAGTTAATGGGAGCTGTGGCACAAAGCAATCCACCTTGTTTGGATGTGCTGGAACAGATGACTTATGAAGAAAGGCAGTCTCAACACCTCACCCTGCAGACTCCCAAACATTGCTATAGACCTTTTCTTTACCTGCCTCTGCCAATTTTCACCATGAGCTGTACTGCTTTATTATCATCTCTCTAAGGCTCCTCCACATGCTCCAAGCTCATCCCAGACTACCTAAACACCAGCCAGGGCAGGCAGAGAGCCATTAGCACTGCGGTGCTGTTATTGCTGCTGCCTGGGCTGGAATTAATGCTGCTCAGCCACGGCGCAGTGAAAATATTGACTTTCCAGCTAATCAAACCAAATTCCATGAAAGCTACAACTCCAAACTTCAAAAAAATCCATCAATGATTCATAAATATTTGAAAGTGCCAGAATTGATTGCATCTGGATTACTGCAGCGGAGGGAGCTGAGGTCTGGCTGAGGAGGAGATGAACGAGGCAGCTGCTCAGACCTTGATGTCGTGGATCACCCTGTGCTCCCAGGACTGCATGGACCTCCCCAGCCTCAGTCAGAGGAAGAGCACTACATCCCAGTGCTGTGTTATCTGTGCTGGCACAGCCCCACTTGATCCAGAGTACCCAGCCTGCAAGTAGGATGTACCAATCCAGCTGCTGGCACCATGAAGATTAGAAGCCTAATAACCTGGCTGTTTAATTTCTGACTCTGGAATAAAAAAGTAATATAGATATAGCTATTCCAACCTCCTCCACCCACTGCCTGCCCACTAACGAGGTTGTTGGCATTCCCAGAACACGCCAACCTTCAGCTGGTCTCCAGGGAAGCAAGGGGATTTGTTAGCCTGGCCTTCCCTCCACCCAGCCCAGCCCTTCTATCTTCATGCCATTCAGCCAGTCAAGGAGGGGTGTTTTATTTTCCCAACAACCTTTCCAAGGGGAACAAATTCCAGGAAATTATGCAAGATGCAACAAGTCAAAATGATCTATTTTTACTTCATCCCACAGAGAAGCTCCAACTTTTCCCACATAAAAGAAAATTAATCTGCTGTCTAATTCCAACTTGGATGGGGAAACTTTTTGGAAAGACACACAATCAATAGCTTTGGTTGCACTGCAGACAGTCTTTGCTGCACAGAAGTTGGTTTGCAAAGCCACTGCAGGCTGCCTTTGTCCTCCAAGTCTCTGGAGCTACATTTGTACACAAAAGAAGTGAGCACAAAGTCCTTGCCTGTGAAACCATATATCCAGCTCTTGGAATCAAGAGAGGAAACAGCGGCCTACAAATCTTACTCTGAAACACAAAACTCCCCTTCATTAGCAACTGATGTGAGGAGAGAGTCCTTCAGGGCAGAGCAGACAGGTAAGAGAAGAGGACTAAGGCAAGTTCAGGGCACTGTGTTCAGCTCCATCTCCTGCGACCGCCTCATTCCTCAATGACTGCCTTGGCAGGAAGCACAAATGCTGACTGAAGTGCTCCTGTGATTTCAGCATTCAGAGCCTCCCCTCCATAATCCTCTCTGTAATCCTGTAAGCTAACATGGTGCAGCTTCCCACTGCAGCCTCTCCCTTGGTGGGAGCACTCACAGCTCCAGAGGGTCTGAGGAGAGAGCTGGGCAAGCACAGCCTTTGCACCTGCACAAGACTAGTCTTTGTAGAAGACAAGCAGTAATCCCCAGAGGCTGGCAGTACTCTGACACTCCAAGAGACCCAGCTTTCCCAGGAGTACTGTATCTACCCCCACATGGAAAGGTGTGGGCATGGAAACCTTATTTCACAGAGTCAGGTAGCTCATGTCCATGGTGTGCACGCAGAGTGCTTATGCTGATGGCAAGGGCTGTCCACCGCCATAAGGGAGAAATCTGCTTCTGATCCTTTATGGAGATCAAGCTCCCAGAGTCTGCCAGCTGCTTGACCACAGACCCTGACAAGCAGGAAAACATTTAGCTGCCAGCCTTCTCCAATTTCCAATCCCCACCAAGCTCAAGATCTGGGCAAAGGGCCTCTCCCTCCCTGGCACTAAACCATTGGCAAGGGCACCTCAATACTCAAAACACTGCTTGCACTGGTTGGTTGCTGGCTGGGGTTAAACCACAACACACTGAAATAAGGAAATTAAACCACACATTTCTTTCTCACCACTGAAAATAAACTGAGGCTCTAAGATAGTGGTTCTAAACACAAGATTAGAAAACATTCCTTGCCCATAAGCTTCCTGAAGCAAGCCTTCCCGTCTTCATTCCAGACAAAGATACCTTTAACACAACTCACTCTCTACAGCACTGTGGGTTCCTCCCAAAACATCTAAGAATAGTCTCATGCTCTATGTATTTAAAGATTTTTCCCTAATCAGGAAAGAAACAGGATTATCACTTGAAGTAGTTTAGAGAACTAGTTAAGAGTCATGAAAACCTCAACTTTATTTGGCAAGCATGGCACATACCTTGGTCTGACCCTCAGTGCTCATGTAGGGAGTTTGAGGGCAGGGCTGCACCTCAGTTCTGTGCCACTGCAGTGCCAGAGACTGGGGTTTCCATATCACAAACGAGCAGCACAACTACCACAATAGCCAGCAAAGCAGAAAACACACCCACACTGCTCTGCCTGGGTTTTCTGCTGCAGCTGCCTTGGCCTGTGACACTGCCTCGTATGAGACTGCATGAGGAGGAAGAGGAGAAGAGGTCCCTGATAGTGCCCCACAACCAACAGGTCCACCTGTTTCTCCAGCCCTGCTGCTGCACACGCACATCATTTCTTGCCACTCTCCACATCTTCACTCTCAAGGCTGAAATTGTTTCTCGTGAAAATCAGAGGATCTCCAGTTTAAGAATCGGACTCCAGTTTAAGTAAAAGCTATTTTAAAAGAAACCTGTCCTTGTGAGTTGGCTCATGGAAATCAATGGCATGCTAGCAGATGTACTAAATATCCCCCAAAGTGCATGTGTCAGTGCATTTCTTCCTTCAGAGATCATTAATGGCTCATGACCAAGGTCAGGAGTCAAGTCTAAGACTTTGCTGCTGATATAGCGGAATGCATCTTTGCAGTGACACAGGGCACAACCTGCCCAGCTAATAGACTCACAGGAACTCGACTCCCAGACCTCATCTATCCCCTAATTTATAAATAATAAACTGCCATTTTAAAGCTGCTGTCTAGGAAGAGTATCCTGAGCCTTCATCATCCCTCGGAGAGTGCAAACACAATGACAAGACAACTGAAAAACACAGCAGATTAAAACAGCCGTGACTAAAATCAGCTTCAAAGCCAGAATAAAAGCCAAGCACACCACCAAAATCTTCTGGACGAAGAAAGGCTTTTCGCAGAGAAGGCCTAAAATGGGCAGGCCTGGGACCAGCTCCTCCAGCCTCCACAAGGGAGGGCACTCAGTCACCATAGAGACAAAGCACAGGCACGATTGTTCTTGTCCCCACTCTGCAACCTCTGTCTCCTCCGAGGCTCCGGAGCAGATGGCAAGCTGCGAGCAGGGGAAGGAGGGACTGGTGAAATGCTGCATGTAAATAAGACAACCAAAACACTTTTGCTGTGCCTCGGCAGCAGCCGAGCAGGGCTATTAAGGGGCTGCTGCAGGCGAGCCGCTCGGCAGCAGTAATGAGCTGGCCACGAGTGACTGATTCCGTGTCAAGGTTGGGCGGTATCGATCAGCTGGGCGGCTGCAGCCCTGCCACTCCGGCAGAGACGCCGGCTGATGGATCACCTGCAAGGCCACGGCACCAGGGGAAGGCAAGGGAGCACAGCGTCCCGAGAGGGGCCAGGACAGCGCTGGGACTCCGGCAGGAGCCATCCCAAGCGCTGAGCTTCTGCCTGCTTTCAGAAGCAAATTAAGATGTTCCTTTTGCTGCTGTCCTGATAGCCTCGGGAGTATCTTCTCAGCCCAAATTCCTATCTGGGTCTGGAAGCAGGGAACAGAGATAGCTTTGCTTCTTTGGAGAGATGTACGATTTGCAGCACAGCAGCCACAGTCCTATTGGGTACTCCTCCCCACGGACAGAGAAGTGAAGGTGAAGAGGCAGATGAACACTGCTATGCTTTGCCACAGGACACACTGGGTCCCTGCAGCTTAGGCTGTCCCATCACTGCCCCAGCCAAGAAAGAGGTGTTCTTTCAAGAGCCTCACCTAGTTTCCCAGGCATTCAGAGCACCTGGTACTTTGTTATTTTCCTTTATACCTGAGGAATTTTTCCACCTTAAAATTATCTCAGGCAAGGAACCTGTGTATCTCCTGGGCTGCTTAGCCCACTGTTCCAAGAGAAGAGAACAGCTCTGCACCTCTCAGATGGACTGATGCAGCTTCTCAGTGCATGTTTAGTACCCGAAGCAGTTATCAGTTGGTCCCTCCACACACATGCAAGACCAAGCCTTCTGCACAGCTACATCAGCACACCCCTGCCCAGGGTGAGAGGAGCAGGAACAACATCCACTTGGATTGAATTATCACAGCGAGGCCCTAATGGGTCTGGGATGCAAAGGGCAGCCTAACAGCACGTGGAGACCATTACTTGGAAGAGAGGAGTATTCCCATTCCTGGTACTAACTAGTGCACCACATCTCAGCTGGCAGGGCCTGAGGGTTTGAGATGAAGGGTCTGCCCAGGATCAGTCATTAGCCAGGTCACCAGCAGTTATGGATTTCTCTGGGTTTCTGCTCTTCCACCTCTCCCTTATACAGCCTAAAAAGACTAGCAATAGTCACAGCTCAAATACTCTATTTAAAGGCCGCCTTGAGGACTTGAAGTTAATTTTAAAACTAACTGACCTAAGCTCTCTGCCACAGTACCTCAGGAGTAGTCTGGAAGGGTGGGGTTACTGCTAATGCTTGTCTAGAGAGTGTGTTTTACCTCCCAGCTCTTATTTCTCATTATTAATGTCAAGGTTTTTTAACAAAATTTGTCTTGGTCAATTAACTCAGACGGGGATGCTTGTAACATTCCAAATAAAGCCAACCACATCCTGTGCTCAGAAAGATGAGCGAGCATGGCTCAGGAAACAAGGGAATGACAAGGGCAAGGCATGACTCACACCTACCCACTCCCACATCCCGGAAAACAACCCACCCCACCAGCTTGGCAAGGACACTGAGACACCAACAGGCTCCTGCTCTCCCCACAAGAGTTCTCTTTGCACCAAGGCTAACAGCTGCCTGTGGCACAGAAGATAAAAAGCCTATTTTGAAGTATATTTGCCCGGTGGATCTATCACAACAGAAGCACCATACAAACACTTGTAATGACACTGTTGCACAATAAAAATAGAAAGAGGGATGCCTTTTCATAGGAGGGTGTTACTTGTGCATCAAAATATCTCTTGGTTTGACTTTTATCAAATTCAATTACAGTGCATTGACATTTAAGGTACAGTCAGACTGACCAGGGCCGTGAGAGGCCACCCAGTATCTCTGCAGCTGGGTAAGTATCACTCTGGGGAAGCTGGGGCCAATTCCCTTGGCTTTCAGTAGGTACACTCTGCAGTGGGTCACTCCACATGTTTTTTTTCCCTTGCCTGGATGACCACTCCTGTGGAATTGGAAGGCAGTGAATGGTTGGCACTGATGCCTTAGGTTTTAACTTTTATATTTTTCAAATCCTATATTGCCTAGTGTGTAACACTGAAGTTTCTTGTAGCTTGTTAGCTGCTCTCTTAGGCCAGACAGACACAACAAAACTTCTCCGAGCTTGCTATTCAAGGACACTCAGATTTGGGTCCTAAACCAAAAAGGTGTAAACTAAGGCCCCTAGAGAGGCAGAGAAATTGAAGAAATTACATCATTAGCTAAAGTTTTAATTAGCAAATTTATGCTGATATGCAAATGGACCAAACCTATAAAGGTGTGAAGAATTCGTGACTCGTCATCCATCTCGGGGTCCATTTTGGAGGTAGCCTCTGGCTCCCCAGGGTGTGCCGTTGGAGGCCTTTATAATAAATACCTACCTGTATCCCCTTACTCCTGTCTAGTCTCTGTTTCTAGGTAGCCACTCAAGGCATCAGTACCTAAGAGGGATGCAGGCAGAGCTGTATTAATCCTTGACTGCTGAACGAGTATGCTTCCCTTCCCAAAAACACCTCAAGCTGTTCCCAACCAAAAAACATTGTTTCTCTATCAAAGCATCCAAGTATTTCCCTAAAGTATGTCATAGCCAAGAGAAATTATTAGTTCCAGGGAAACCTGGACAAAAAAGTAATTTAGAACTTCTTCATAGATCTGAAACAAAGTGTTTTGACTATCAGAAATTCATCTCTCAGCTGAAAAAACCTTTTAACCCAACTCCTCTCGAATGTAGGGTGCTCACAGAAGCTGTACTTTCACATAAATAGAAGTCATTGTACAAATAGCGAGGAAGGATTTTTGAAAGCCGTCATCTGAACTCACCACTTTTTCCAAGGAACACATTCACAAGTATATTTTTTGCTGCAGGAATTATAGCACATGTCATTTCCAACCAGAACATGCACTACCCATCTCAAATCTGAGATATGGACAGAGCAGGCACAAAACCGTGGGTGCCTGGGGCGACAATCGCCTCCAGCCTCTCCCGAGGCCTTCCTCATCAAGTCAACTGCTAATGAAGAGCTTGTAACCACCCATCTTAGGGGAGCAGCCCCCACACACCACATGGGCAGGGCAGACCTTGCCTCAGACTGTCACCTGGAGTGACAGGCACAATGGGACAGGAGAGGGAAGACTCCAGCAAGCACCAAGATCTGCGAGGGATGAGGCTCACATGGAGAAAAGCAATCTGCGGGTGACCACAATGAGAGCACAGGTAAATGGCTGGTTTAGGGGAGTATTTATTCACACTGCCTCCACAATTTCATATTCCAGTTAGTGGAATAAGGGCTGCTCTACACATTTTGTTTTTAGGCCAGAGATCACCTAAAAGGTCTCAGCAGACATCAACTCTTGCCAGCCACAGACTAGAAATCCCAGGGCACGGTCCAGACCATACCACTTTTGGCCATGCAAAGCCCCTACAACCTCCCTGTTCAGTGCCAGCCCCTCCAGCAGCTCGTTCCTGCCCTCAGGACGGGTTTGCACAGCTCTCTGTGCTGGTACAGCTGCCAGCTTTCAGTGGAACCAAGAGAATCACATAGAACCTTCTAGAGCCGCCTTCACAACAAACCACCACAGGCACACATCCCTGCTCAAAACACTTCTGCACATGCTCCCTGGTTCAGGATTACCAATCCCAGCTCTGCACTGCTCACCTGCACAGGCCTGTGCTGACTTCTGGGGTGTCTCTCTGCCACAACATACCTCAGTCAGTCCCTTGCAGGGCCACCTCTGTGACATCCCATCCCAAAAAGCAGCCTGCTCACAACTGAACTGCAAACCATGTCAGTTCCATTATCTGCATCAGAACACATGAAAAACTGTAGCTAACAAAATAAATAAATTCAGGAGTGCAGAAACATAATTGCTTTGATTTGCAGTACAAACTAGAACTAGAAGGAAAGCAAGATCAATTTTTACGAATTAGAATCATAGAACCCCAGACTGGTTTGGGTTGGAAGAGACCTTCAAGATCGTATCATCCCACATGCCCTACCACAGGCATGGACACCCTCCTCAGGTTGCTCCAAGCCCTGTCTAACCCAGCCTTAATCACTTCCAGGGATGGGGCAGCCACAGCTTCTCTGGGCAGCTTGAGCCATGGCCTCACAAAAATTCTCTCCCTTTCAGTTCATTCAGCAGGGATGTGGGAACTACATAGAGCAGAACAGGAGCTGTAGCTGCCGCACAGCTGTGGCAGGTAAGTCAAGAAACAGCTGAAGCAGGTTACTGTGCTCATCCAGCAGCCCAAGAAAAGAGTTTTCAGGATAACCTTTCGTAAGTGAATCCTGCTTTGAGCTGCACAGCCCACCTGTGCTGGATGGCAGCAGCCAGCTCCCCGAATCCTTCCTTGTGTAACTCAGGGCATAGCATTGCATCCTGCAGATGTGATCCATGCAGCCCACCTGACCCAGCACACACAGGCACTGCCTGTGTCTTCCTGCCTGCTGATGCCCAATGCTGCAGATCAGAGGTGGGATCAATACCACACTCCTGCTAGAACCAGTGTTGAGGCCAACAATTTGACACTGACTAGAAACAGAAGTAAAACTGACCTCATTGATTTTCATTTTCCAAGCAAAGGCAGTGAGTAAGGAGCACACTAGCAGTGCCAAGAGCAAAGACTAATTTGGTGGGGGTTTTCTATTTTTAATTATTTCACACATCCATGCTCTTGATCCCACAGAGATTTAAGATTTCTTTGGGCCTACACACTTGAGTAAGGTTGTGTGTGCATTTAAGTGACTGTAGGATCTAAGTCCAACTTTCTACTAAGCACTAGGTAAGCAAATTTGCTTAATAGGAATTTTAATTTGCCATTATCCCTTTAAAAAATGTATTCGTTCTCTGCTAAATAGTAATAAATTAGCCTAACAGCAATCATTCATATTTCTTTAGCATCTTGGAAGCATCTCAATACATTTTTACCAACCACAGCAGTCCAGTGAAGCTAAATCAACTGCCACATGTAGATCTCACAGGGCTTGGTTTGAAAATGGGGCCTTTACAGTAGAAAGCTTCGATTTTTCACTAACTCACTGAAAAAAACATATTTATAATTTCAAGTTGGAGGGAAGATGCACAGGAGCTCTACAAGAAGAATTTAATCTGGTGAAAGGAAGAATTCTTTCAGCAGATTTTGTACCCTGCCCACCTACCCACCCTCCCTGCCACCACATATCAGGAAATTCACACACAGCAAGCCCAGCCCTTCCAAGGATGCTGACACAGCCTCCTGCACACCTGGGCTTTGGTACACAGGTACCAGTGCCTGCCCCTGCACCACACCAGGTCACCCCAGCTCCAGAGGTGGGCACTTCTCCCAGTGCAGAGATGCACCAGACTCAGCCCAGGCACAAGAGCCCAGGCCTGCCTGTATCCTTGGTGCTGGTTTCAAGAGACAAGGACCAATCCTGGAGAAGTCTGCGTTTCACAAGGACTACAAAGCTTTTATTTTGAGGCTTGCCTGCTTCCCAAGCTCTGTCCCCAAATGCAGAAGGGTCTTAGCCCCTGAGAAGAGGCAGGAGAGGTGACAGACACTAACCAGGCAGCCATCTCCAAACTGGAGCCCTAAAATGTCTACATTTTGGCACTTGTCCTCTCCACCATAACCTGCAGCATGTTTCACAACCCATTCCACTCCCAACACTATCCCTGGAGCAACACCACTGTAAAGGGAGGGAGGGGAAAGAACAGCAAGGCCTAAAGAGGAATTGATGCTGATCCAGGATGGCATAGGAAAAAACATGCTACCTCTCCCCAAAACAGCCATGCTGTTGTCCCCTCTCCCCACTAAACCGAGCTGTTCACTTGAGTGCAGCTGGATAGTAATGAAGGACCTGGGTAGAAATAGATTTTTTGTTCTGCTTGGCCGTGGACTGCTGGAGCCAGGGTCATTAGCTATGCACGGCAAGCAGGCAGCACTCCCTCATTAGCAGGCCACTCGTCTGCTCCAGCCACCTACATTATTGGTTCAAAGGAGTGTGCCCAGCCATTATTGCCCTCTCCAGAAACTCAGCTTAATTGGCTTAGGGAAAGTACAGGTTAAGAGCATGAACAGCTCTGCAGCTAGCACAGTTTTGCCAAGTCATGATTTTATGAGTTCAGGGAATTGTATATCCTCAGGTCCTGGAATCTTCGGCACTGCTGCATCACTTTCTGCATCAACTGAAGGGGACAGGAGGCTTCTAATCCTCATGGCTACAGGGGGAAAGAGTGGTCCTTAAATAGCTGCAAGCCACATGGAACAAGTTTAGAAGTTTTTTTCTCCTTATTCTTTGAATTTGCAGGTCATTTCCCAGGGAAGAATTGGTAATACAACTTCCACAAACATGGAAAAAACACACGTTTACTCTGAGCCAAGGAAGCAGCCAGCCCCAGCGCCCACTGCCCCAGGCAGTGAAGCTCTTTGTTTTCTGAAGCCACAGCACAGGCAGAGCCCCCTAAGGCCACGGAACCTCTGTCCCCAGGCACAAGCCAGTACCTGCCCACACCCACCAACCCAGCCCTGCCTACAGGGCTGGTGTCACTCCATCCATCATCACAATCCAACTCAAGAGGAGGAACGAGGGCTAGGAGAGCCCACTCTCCAGCCACAACCACCACCACCACAATACACCCAGCAAAGCATACCTTCAGTTCCTGAGCCGTTCCTGTTCAAATGATCAAACGTCCATAATTCTCCTTAGGCTCTTACAGAAGTTTCTCTCCCCTAAATCTGAAGTAACACATCAGAACTGTTCCCCCAACTCCTCCTTGCTTACAAACCTCTCCCCAGTGGCCAGACTACCTCAGCTCCTCTGGTCAGCAAGGTTTATTACCTCGTTACCAGTTCCACGTGCTGCAATGCTCACCCGCTGAACATCCCTGTTGGTGCCACCTGTTTGCAATTACCACGGATGAGCCAGGGACATTACTGCTGGGCTACCCCCACCCTGCCCTTGCTACCACCTGAAACTTGGGCACTAACACATCTCAGCTGCCCGCTCCTTTCCAAGCCTCTTGAAATCCTGACTGGATTTCAACCTTGCAGCTCAAATTCGCAGAACTGGTGAGGTTTGCCCAGTTTCCTGGGGCCTGTACGCTAACCAGACACTCGACTTGGTGTTTGTTAGGGTTTAGGATTTTTCCTTTTGTTTCTTTCTCTTGGGGAATTTTGTCCCATTTGTTGCTAAGAGACAATAACAACCGGTACTGGCATTTAAGAGAGACAAAATATATACCCACAAAGGAGGGGGAGGGGTGCACCTGGCTGCACTTCTCTTACCTGAGGGGTTTCTCTTGGAGGGGCAGAGATACAATGAGATTTGGGCTGGGGAAAAGGGGGCTGGACACAGCTCCTCACTCGCTCAGCATCAGAGGGGAAGCAGGCTGCAGTCGCTGTGGGGAGAATTCGCCACCGCTGCGAGGCTCCGTCTCCTGCTGCCTTCTCCTCCCGTGAGTGAAGCTCTGCGTGTGGGAGCGGCCGCTGCACTGGAGCCTTATTAACACCCTGCCTCACTAGGGAGGGACCCTTCCACCACCTGCTCAGGTGCCTCAGGGGAAACCCTGGGAACCCGCGCCCTTTCGTCCTCCAGCGGAGCCTCTCCCGGCCGTGCTCGGGACCTGGGCTGCTGCTGCCCAGCCCTGCCATTTCTCTGCCACTGCTCTGGGTTTTTTACTACACTGTGGCCACACACCCCCTGCCTGCCTTCTCCTCCCGTGGCTCCTGCCACAGCTGCCGAGTTTCTGCTGCCTGTTGCNCCCCGCCGTTCCGGCCGCTGCTCCGGGGTTCCTGCTGCAGCCCATTCTCGCCGCCCAGCCCGCCCGCCATCACCGCCTGAGGGCGATGGGTTCGCGCCACAGCGCCC
>VYXC01008884.1:312-16988 GCA_013397175.1 Platysteira castanea
CAGGGAGCTTGGAAACCCCGTAGACCATGCTTCAACTCCCATGCCCATCCCCCCGGGGGGGAGACCTCCACAGTACTCCCCACGTCACTCTGTACTACTTTAAGGATGATCCTAGAATCAATTCAATTCTACCATCATAAAGCATTCGTAAAGGCTGCTGGTCTGAGGAAAAAGTTTTTGTGTATTTGATAGGGTGGGATATTAATCAGCAGAATGCATTAATTCAGTCTGTACCTTTTGTCTTCTGCTTAGCATCCAAAAACATTGATACATGCAAATGAATTCTGGAAGCATGACTTTTTTTCTCTGTTACCTTTCTCAGGAAATAGCTGAGCTTCTTTTTTGTGTCTCCTGCCTATTGACAAGAGTCGTTTAACAAAAAAGAAACATAGAAAAGGTCACATGAGTTTAAGATGCTTCCATTAATATTTTTTTCCTTTATTTTACAATCTGTAACAAAGAACTTTAACAAAGAGTTTGAATCCTTTCTTGTCTGTCATTTGGACTGATGCTGTTCACGCATTTAGATACACAGCAGCTTTCTCTTTTCTGATTCAGAAAGGAGTTGTTATTATCTTGTCCAAGTGTCGAAAAAAAAGGATTTTTGAGAAAACTGCTTCAAAAGTACATGCATTTTTAGGAAAAATAGTGCTGTCTAATTATGAGCTTCTGTTACCATCACAACCTGGTACTATCTGTGCACACACACACAGACACAAGCACACACATACACGTACATACACACGCACACACGCACGGAGTATCTGTCTCTTAATGCATATTTAATGACACATAAAATCGGGAATCTTTACCCCCTGCTTCCGCATGGAAATTTGACCTCTTGACACAAAAAGATTACTTCTGGAATATTTTATGATGTGTATAGGCTAGCAAGAGTCCATTCGCCACTATGGGAAAGCCTGTGCACCTTGTCCTGCCAAGTAAAAAACTTTCTGCTTAACAGGATTTAAGGACAGTAAAGGTAATTCAGATGTCAATGAAGCAAAAATACTAGAACTTCTGTCAATTTAGTTTTGTTTGCAATTTCAAAACAGTGAAGAAACATGTTATGTCAACTGGAAATCAAGCATTAAAAAACCGTTAAGCAATATAAGGCAAAAATATTCATTATTCATTAATAATGTTAGCCTTATTTTATAACTGACTAACATTAAAATGATCATTCTTCTGTCATTGAAAGCCAAACAGATGGAATTAAAGACACACACAACTTAAAGAAAACCAACCAAACACACACAAACAACACAACTTTTAAACCAATTAGAGATCATCCTAAAAAAGATTTCACAACCTATTTTATGGACAAGAATCTTATGCAAAGAAGCATGATAAAGAGATGAATGAATACCAATATCTACAGCTTCACCTAGTGAAGTACTAACAGAGGTGTACGTACTCCCTGCCTTTGTTCTGTCAGCCACCCAAGGGCTTTCTGAAATTCTTCCTTCAGTCTGGCTGCACTGCACCTGCCTTTCCTGCACTTACACCAATCCTTGGAGAAGACAGTGTACCTGCTGTAAACTCAGCCTGGTACGTGCATATTTTTTCAATTAAAATCAGTTCAGAAAGATGTCATGCCACTGTTGTTGAAATAAAATACACAGTGTGCTTCATAAGAGTAAATAGAAGTTGTTCCTTTTTTTGACATACAGTGAAAAAATAGAAGTTTGATAAGGGAGACTAATCCTTACCAAAGACATGTATGTATATGTGTATATATGGGAATGTATATATATATTGCTGTGAGAAAAGAGGAAAACAAGTTTTTCATTTTGTATTTTTAATGTGTCTGAAAATCAAACAAATTTGACAAACAATTTATTTAATCTTTGCAATGGTTTTTGAATGCAGAAGTTTAGTACAAGGGCTGAATTGCTTTGTTCAGATCAGAATCCAGTTCAGAAACCTGTGGACTGCGGTTTTTTAAATTGAGGAAGGAACTTGATAAGAATAATACAAAGCTCATGAAAAATATATAAACTTGATATAGCTTTTTGATGGTTGCTCTTTGTTTTTCATTTGGGGAAGTCAACTGTTACTTTGGTATTTTAATTGTTTCCGCAATATCATCTTAGACTCAAGAAGAAAATTTTTTAACTTTGTTTTTCATTTGAAAAGTACTCAAAGGTTACAAAATATCTATCAAGTGACAGAACTTAGAATTCAGAAAGAAAATGTGTCACGTTATATATATCTCTCTCTCAACCCAATATAGTGATATATCTTCTATTATCTTTTTTCTTATATTGACATGTCTGGACAGATGGAACAGTTAAATATCCAAATGGGTAACTCCTCTAAATTTGGAAGAAATAAAAAGCATTATTTTTTGCAAGGATATTGTTTTTTACATAGACTCTAATGAACTGAACTGTTAATGCATTCTGGACTTGGTTGGCTCTCAAGGTCAAAGCATCAGTATCACGAAGATGGTTCAGCACAGCACATAGAGTGTATTAGGGAGGCTGTGTCAATCTGGTGTTAAAAAGAAATGCCTCAACCTGTAAAATATTCTCAAAGTAGCACTTATTTTAACAGTACATTTTAAAGACAAAAAAAAAGTAAAAAATGATAGCTCTGAGAAACAGCCCTTCAAGTCTATTTCCAAAAATCTAGGAAAATGAAAGTGCAGTCAACATTAATGACAGGACTGACCAACTTTTCAAGAAGAGATGACCCCATGTAAAATCCTACATATGGGGGCCACCACACATGGATCAGGCAGGGTCATTCTTAGAAAAACTGAAGTTGTTGAGCCAAAAATTTGACAATTAAAAAACATTATAAGAAATTCACCTGTTGGTTATATTCTCCACACTTAAAATAGAGTCGTATAATCCACTACCTGCTGTCCCTCCACCCCTGTTGCAGAGAAACAACTACCACTTCTCTGTCCTGCTTGAATTCCGTGAGGGTGTTCTCCTCCCAGATGCCCAAGAAAGCACAGAGAAGACTCTGCACATGCATCCAGTTAGATAATGCTGGCTTGTAAAAGAAATGTAACTGCATATTTATTCTCCTGTATTCTACAATAATTTTGTTCGTGTTGTTAGTTAGTGATGATTTATCAGTTATTATATGGTGCATAGAAACATACAGGAAGGATTTTACAATCACTTTTTTAGCTCTTCTCTACTTTTATGAGCAATAGACATGAATCAATCCATCCTTGAGTATTTCTGTCTCTGACTGAGGAGTGTTATTTAATCTCCAAGTTGAATATGTTTGTTAGCTGCTTAAATACTCACAGACCTTCAGATATCATGGTGATGAAGACAACATAAAAGATGAATTGTTGTTACAATGCATATACAGTGATTTATAATAAAAATTGGTAGTGGAAGTCAGCACATGACTGTATATTGCCTTTTACTGAACTTTTCATTTTATGCTTGCTTATTCATATGCACTTATATATAAGCAATATATTATTTAGCCTTTCCAAAAGGTCTGCATTTGTTCTTATGCAATTTCATGAAGAGCAGGTTTCTATTACTTTTTCAGATCTTGTTAGACAACAGATTTTCTTTGACTGGTAGCTTAGTTATATAACTCAGGTATGCACCCTGACTTATGTGTTATACTTTTGTAAAATTTATTAAGTGCCATTAAAAAAAAAAAAAAAAAGCAAACCTCTTGAAATGAAACAGTTTAATTGAGTTACTGGTCACATAGTTAACTTCTCAAGAACAACCCATTCCTCTTGTTCCTTCACCAGAGTACAAGATGATATATTTGCAGGAATATGTGAAAAGCCATATTAGTCCAAAACATTTTGTAGAATATCTCAAGCTATAGGCATTTTTTGAATAAAAAGAGACAGAAAAGTTCAAAATTCAAAGCTACAAAATATCTCTCTGCAGTTACACATTTTCTAAGAAAAACTGATGGGATTTTGTTTGGTTTATGTCTGTGCATGTATGTTTGCGTGAAAATTGCACATTTTCCTGATCAGAGGAGTAATTTCCTTTGATTATATTCACAGTGAATAGAGTGACATTTTTGCTCAGTCCCGCAGAACAAAATGCTTATTTGACGTCTAAGTCCTGCTCAGTGGTAATAAGTCCTTGACCTTTAGTGAACACATCTTACATATGTAAAAATGGTTCTGGAGAAAAAAAATCTACCTACAAAAGAACAAAATAAAATGCCATAGTTATGCCATTTTCCTTTTGCTTTCTCTTAATTACTGTGCAAAAATATCTGCTTTAACACAATGCCAAGAAGTATGTATAATTTTATGCAATTCACTATTTTTCTTATTTTTGTTAAAAGATACGTGTTAGGTGTTGATATTATTGAATTAGGTATCTTCAGCAGTGATATTTCTAATACTTAAATATCCAAATTGCAGCATGGTAGGAAAAAAAATTGAGAACGTTCAAAAATTAAAGTAGCCAAATCTCATATTTTGGTTGGTTTTTTTGTAGCTTTTGTTATTTTAAGGGAGAAAATGCAGCATTTGGTTGGTTGAAAATTAAAATTATTAGTTACTTCTTTGAATCTTAATTTGTAAAAATGGAGACAGTGTCACAAGCAAGTATAAAGATGGTCAAATTATTTGTCTTTTTTGTCATTGTCTCTCTAAAGTTTAAGGTAATCTTTTTGCATTGCTGTGGATTGAAAACAAAGGAATTGTGTGAAAAGATGTCTGCTGTAACTCATATCTCATTGAAAAACTATTTTACATTTCAGAGTTAATGATAGTACACAAAGCACTGTGCATGAAAGACAATTTTAGAAATATATGTACACTCATGCTTTGAAAAAATTCTCCATTTTGATTCTGAAAGAGTTGAAAGTTGATTACGTATAGAAGCATACAGCTTGCTAAACAGACTAATAGCATCTGAAAAGGATTAATGGACAAGTCTTTCATTGCAGGATATTCCCCCATACTCTGTTGCAGAAAGTCAAACTTTACAATATTTTCCTCTGGCTCAGGGATATTATTTTCTAGTTTGGTTCAGCTTGATTATTTCTCTGAAATATTTCACTGCAGTTACCAAAATACAAGCCTTTCTGAGTTGTGTTTCTCCAGAAGGAAAGCTGAAATGTGTAAGTATTCTGATAAAGTTTAATTATTTACAGAGTTGAAATAATAGTTGATATATATCATTTACATTATATTTACACTTCTAAATAGGTAGTAATATTTAATTTGCAAACATGACACACAAACCCTTCTTATCTATACAAATTATACCTGGAATTAAAGCAGAACTCATTGTGAAGAACATATTGCAGTCTAAAGGCTCCAGATATTAGTAGTCATTGAACAGATATACACAAAGTCCTTGACTGTGAAATATTTAGAAAGCTTTATTAACACCCACAACTGAATGCAGTAACTACCATCATGTCAGTACTATGAATCAAGATGTTAATAGCTCTTTTGTTTACCCTCCAGCCATCTGGAATATTTAGCAGATTCAGGCACTCAAACAAGGAAGCAGCATGCTCAGTTGCTACTGTCCCTTTCAGCTGGACAGGTTTATTAACACAGCTACTAGCCTGAATGTCCTCCATATGGAGTGGCATGGTCCACCTAGAACATATAAATTATTTAGAAAATTCATCCTTTCTCATTAGTTCTACATTAAAAAGTAGTTCATTTAGGCAATTAAATTGCACATAACATTAATGTTGTAAACTATTTTGGAGATGACTGCTTTGAATTAATCAGTCTGGCACACAGAAATGTAACACTATTAGCACATGCCATTCTGTAGATATTGTAGAAAATTGTAAGTTGGAAATGAGGCAGTAAAAGCACACATTCAGGAATATTAAAAAAAAATTGAGAACCATATTTAAGAACATCTTGTAGGTAATTTGTTAATTTTTAAATGGTTTGATTTGGTGGAAACATCAATTACCTTCTTTGGACCAGCTGCAAATTTTAAAGGAGTTACATTTTTTAATCCTAGATCGTAATACAAATGGAAATACAACTCTCATACAACTGCTAAAACAAATTTATAAGAAGTATGTAGTGAAAAAACCTAAAAATACAGATAATATATGATCAGTGGTGACTTATAGCAAGAATTTTTTTTATTTCCTTGGTATAATCTGGATGAGGAAAAATTTGTAAAGTGCAGCTATTGATTACCTAACAGTATAGGGAAAATATTTGTATTGAACTTCTATTTTTGTGTATCTAACATCCCCTTGTTCAAACAGGTTGATGAAAATGATCATATTGTGGCACAAATGGAATGAATTAACTGATGATATCACTTGGACATTATATTGTTAATAAAACAGAAGGGCAAATAGCAAACTTCAATTAAATTGGTTTACCTGAACATTATTCCTCTTTGACTTGACCAAAACAAGGCAAAAATTGCAAGTAGATTCCATGTGCATATGTACTGGGTAACTAGAGGACATCACTATACTCTCTAATTCCTTTTCACTTTCTATATTCTAAAAATTTTATGTCGAATTATTCTGCTCAAGTCTAAAATTGTTCTTAAACTCTTCAGCAAGATGCATAGGACATTACAATGTGTTAAAAAAAATTTAACAAAAGGGTTGTCTCAAATAATTGATACTACTTCAGGTAAACTAAAGAAAAATCAAGAGCTGAATGAATTTGAAAAAATTTCTGATGCTTAGGTAACAGAATGATGCCATGGACAAGATAACCTGAGTCATGCTTCAAATAGAAGGCTGGGACAGAAAGTTGCCCAAGGTCCCTTCGAAACTAAAGTTTGTTATAATTTTCTGAAAGCAGCTTGTTTTAAAATTATCTGTATGTTTCCTATTATATTTACGCATAGGAACCAAAGCTCTACCAGTTCTCCATGTATTACCTTCTTCCTTGATATCTTGGTTTCTAATACTACTTTGTATTTTATTTCTGGCAACTAAGAATGGCTCCCACTTCCACTTTTCATTTTAATTCATAGAGGAATGTTGTATGACCCTCCTAAAGATTTTATGAGAAAGTCACACCTTCCATCTAGTTCAAAAGTACAACAAGGGCAGAACTATGTTGCAATCCATTCTATCACTTCCTTATGCAGGTAACCTGTAATCATTTAGACATCCTTGTCATGTTATATTTTCTACATTTTAGTTATATTTTTCTGGTTTTGAAAGTACACAGTAAACTTAAAATACTATTTTAAGTACAGAGCAAACTAATTTTGTACAGAAGATATAAAACAACAATCATCATATTTTGTTTACATGTACAGCTATTTATTCAGTTGTGATGTATTTTTTCAGTTTCAGAATTAATAAAAAGTCTTTCAAGACTTTTCAAAACTGATTTTTCATACACACCTCTGGACATTTCATTCTAAAAGTTCTATTGCTCTACATTAAGCTCCAAGACAACTCATGTACTCATATATTCACCATACACAGTACATAAAAAATTAATATAGATGTGGAGATCATCACTGAGGACAGAACACTTTCTTGCAACTCAGATGAGAGATATACAGGAAGAAGGAAGTTTAGGGAGAGATGGATCGAATATGGGTAGGACATTTATGATTTTTTTCAAGTGGTACAGAAGTCACAGATTGGTTCTTTTTGCATTTTCTGATTCATAAAATACAAGTTCCTTACATTTGCACTGACATTTGAAAACTTCCATATATGAAGGTAGCTGTTTTTTTCAATTCTGCTAAATTCCTCCTACCTATATGAATGGAGGGGATGAATCTGGTCTTTTAGCAAACTGTAGATACCTTGCATGGATACATAATATGTAACAGAGATTTGCAGATACTCTCTTTGGATTTTTGTCACCTTTAAATGGATGCTTTAGGGTTTTTTTTAATATGTAATTTTTTTAGATCTTTCAGCAACTCTATCTAAAGTAAACAATTGGTATCTGACTTATAATCATGTATTATGCCAAATAAAACCAGAACAACTATCCTGTCAGAGTGACTCTTAGAGGACTATGGGAAATTTTAATAATACACTTCCCTCTATACACATCAAAGGAGCCTATGTTTTGTTTTCAACAGTTGGAAATATAGCTGAAACTATTTTTATTCAAATAATCATCTGTCACAATATTCTGTTCAAAATCTACTATCTTGATGAATAAAATAAAACAAAACATAGATTCAATGTAATGACCATGAAGATGCACTAAAAATATATTTTAACATTCTCCTTATCCTGTCAAATAAGCATAAAAACTCACTGGTTTTTCTGTGTGGCTTGTATTTTGTCATCAGACAGTTTAATAAACATAGTCTCAACACTCATAAACATTCCTGATTTCCATACTTAGAGAAGAATTCATCTGATGGTGTAGATATTTACATATGGAAAATTCCCAGGATCACATCTATAATTCCTGGGCAGGTGGAAAAAGTAATTTTCACTTTATAAAAAGTATATGTATACTGTACCATGGAGTCCACCCTAAAAATGACTATATTTCTGCACTGACAAGAAAGGTTAGAGGAAAAAGGTAGCAGTTCATACACATATTGGAAATCTCAAGTTAAATGAGATCAAACTATCAGGTTTTTTTTTCAAACTACAGAAACCATTTTTTTTAACCTTTGGAATCTTTACATAATTTGTATATCCTTATGCAAACATGAGACCAATTAGAGTAGAGAAATCTTACACTAACTAAGAAATATATGCAGGTGGATCCTTCGAGTATATTATTGGGATACTGATTAGGATACTTTGGGAAGATATAACATTTTTCTCAACATAATGTAGGGTATGATAAACTACTTTAGTCTTCAGTCAGAATTACTAATAGGAAGAGACAGCTGAACACAGGAGATACTTTGCTAACATACTCTAAAACTTACCGAGTTTGAAACTAGTAAAGACCCAAAATTTCTTCTAATATTGTTTATGAAAGACAGAGCTCTCTAAACATTTTTTGCCTTGCATTTAATTTCCTTGTGATTTCTGTTGCTATTTCTTGAGTTAGTTATGACTGTGTCTTTAAGATCAATGCTTTATTTTTACAAATATTCCTTCTCCTCATTTTAAAGTTCATAAATTTCACAGTTGCTCTTATGGAAGTTGCCTTCTGTCTTCAAATTTTACACTAATTTCTGCTAGCAATAGAAGTAAAAAAAATAATTTAAAAAATAGACAGAGAGAGAGAGAGAGGAGAGAGGTTAGTTTATTTCTGTTGTTTTTTCTTAGCCAACAATTTTTCTAATTTTTGTAACTCATAACAGGTGTTCCTTGCTATATCCTTAATACATATTTGAAATATCTAGGTCAAATTACTTATATTTTCTTGCTGTTGAAAGTGATAGAATATGGCTGTTCCTAGACTTCACTGTTTTTAGTCATCTTGTACATAAACCATTGTGACAACTAAATTGTTATTACCATGAGTACCATTCAACATCATCAGCTATATTAAACCTTCTGTAAATATGTCCTTCTTTCTATGACTGGGAAAAGCCTTAAATTTCCCACGGTTTTCATCTACCTGATATGTTTATGTAATTTCAGAGAACTTAATGAGAATCTTAAAAAACTCTTGGGATTGCTATCTGGAAATAAATGAAACTTCTCTGTAACAGGTGTAAAACCTCTGTGAAACCTATGTATTTTGGACCAGTTTGTATACTTTTCAGGACTGGGACTGTGAAACTCAAGGGCTTATAGAAGTGAAGCTTCTACAAAGAAGTAAATACCAGCCACATGTAACAATTATGTAAGCATGATATTTTTCAATATGCATCTACAAATAAATCTTTTATGAAGTCTAAAAAACAATGTCATCTCTTGAAGGGATTTGACAACCATAATTGTTGTGAGGCAAGACTCAGTTTTTAAAATTTGTTCCATATTCAAGAAAGTACTAAATGCTCAAGTTGTCTGTACAGATTGAAAGTTCCTTGAAGTTGACACTTTAAATGTTGCATACATTATCAACAAAAACTAGGGATAGTGCTTCTATCTCATGTAATGCAAATAAAAACTGTTACTTGCAGTCAGTTCCTTAATGTTCAGTCTTATGTTATAAACAAAAAAAAAGGAAGAAAATTCTTGCAAATTGTAAATGGAGGTATTTATTGGGTGGAATTATTTCTTATGTCTCACAATTGATACTATTCTTACTGACATATTATTGATGCTATTCTTACTGAAGCAGCATGTTAAGAGAATAATATTAAAACTGAGTAATAATCAGAGTTAGATTAAAAAAAACATTTCTACTGAAGAATTAACTTTGAGGACCTTTGAGTCTGAAAGAAGGAATCTTTTTGCCAAGAACCCTTTCATAATGAATTGGAAAACTACTGAAAAAACGGCTTAAGTGTAATAAGGAGAGAATAGTGGACAAACTGGAGATTTTGACTGTTGATAGGAAGACTTGTTTTAGGTTTTTTAAATTATTACAAAAGATTGTGAAGAATTTCCAGAGGCGGACTTTGTGAAAGTTTCACACAGATTTTAGTCTGAAAGTCATATTGAGTTCTGCATGGAAAATGAATCTGAAGTAAGGTGCACAGAATTCAAGTATCCTTTGTTTTTGTATACTAGATCACTGCTGAAAGTACAGTAGAGATATGATACATCTAATTGTAAAGTAGGAGTGTGAAACAGTTCAAATTACTTGTACTCAAATAATTTCTCTCTGTTAAATACGAAAGGATCATAGAACATCCAACTCACATGTTGTAATTATACATGATTCGAGTTGTGTAGATATCTCATATTGCCACTGACTGCTTCTCAACTGTTATGCTTTGGGGATGCCTTGAAAAATAATTATATATTTACCTCTCCTTCTATTAAATTGAAACTGGTTTAGATTTGGCTTCTTTGCTAAAAATTGGTATGTACTTACCCTTTGTGTTTGTTTCACTCAGAATTAACTTTTTCCATACTGAAATCTATAGTTTAATCTATTTTTTTTTAAATCTGGGCTAATTTAATCTTGTAAAACCTGCCTAATTATAACTACTTGTACATAAAGAAACCTGCTTAAATATAACTACTTGTACATAAAGAAGTCTAACATTCATGTTCCTCACACCTGGTACTTATGCACTATCTTTTGAACTCTTTGGCACTTATATAGAGCAAGCATGAAAGAAGGATGAACAATCTGCATAAAGGCCTCAGAAGATCTTAAATTATAAAAGAGAAGACGAGGAGAGGAGAGGAGAGGAGAGGAGAGGAGAGGAGAGGAGAGGAGAGGAGAGGAGAGGAGAGGAGAGGAGAGGAGAGGAGAGGAGAGGAGAAAAGGAAGAAGAAAGAAGGAGGAAGGAAAGGGAAAATGGTGTATATAAACATATTTATCTGTATGTGTATGAGAAAATGGACATGTACTTGAGCAATTATAGTGCCTTTCAAACTAATGATAGAAATAGAATATTCTGACTAAATAATAATAGACTGATTCTTCTATGTTTGACAGAAATATTCACTGAGAACTTCAAACTGATGAAATTATCTATCTCGTCTATGAGAAAGCTGTTCCTACAGACACATCTACAGAATTTATTACTTGCATTTCCCCGTAAAAGAAAAAAAAATACAGCACTAAGAAGATCCACAGAGAATCACTGCAATAAGTAACTGCTTCTACTGGACATTTGTAATGCCCAACAGCTGTGATTGCTGTCCCTTACTTGTAAAATGCTGACCTATTTTTTTAAAAAAATACCTTTCCATACATTTTAACTTCCACCTTACAAAAAACCCAAATATTTGACTGACAGATTTTTATTTCCATTTTTTGATATTAGATATTAAAAAATTAAAAAAGAACAGGAAGGCTTTTCATCCTTGACCAGAGCTGGGTTCATCTAATCAATCTGATTGCCACTCTTACAGGGTTTTGTACTGACTGTCTAACACAGAATTACAATATATCTTTGTAACTGTGAAAACCTACAGAACTAATTGATTTCTCAAAACAGTAAAAAATCTTTAAGTGACAAATCCTTTTCAAAGGAAATTAGACTTGAAAAATCTTATTTTACATTCCGAATCTGGTATAGTCCTGAGTTGCATGTTTGTCATTTTATTATTCATGTCGATATTTCATTGAGCAAGAAGATGAAACACTAGATTAACACAGCAGTGAGAGGCATCATACACCCTGAGGGAATTACTATATTACTGTCATCAAGAAAAGGTGACCAAGCTACTTCAGATATATTAGCAAAAACTGCTGGTTTATTTAGAATATGACCATTAACAACAATTAAATATTATGTCAATTAAGTTGAGAACCCTGTGGCAATACATGGAAATTATCTAAAAATTTTTTAAAAAGACAAATAAAAGATATAAAAAACTATGAAGATATATAATATTGTGTTTTAGTGAATGAGAGGGTTTTGTCAAAGAGACGTTCTAGAATGACCTAACGAAAACTATGAATTATATAATTAATCTTTAAGTTAAATAACTTATATCATCATTATAGTATGATGGATAAAGAGATACTGTTGCAACTTTTAAAATAGTACTTGCTACATAGACTTAGAAAATAATTTTCATTGAAATTATTTATATATAAACAAAATGCTTTGAGAGCATCTAAACTAAATAGCTTATTGCATTGATTTATAAGTAGCTCTTATTCCTTTTAAAATAGCATGAAATCTATACAAGGAAGGAAATGCTGTTGTCCTGTTTTTTGCTAAACCTTCTGTTTTAACCTTGGAGTCAAAGAAGTTTCACACAGTTTCATGTAAATAATAGCCAATGTTTACTTAATGGTATTTTCATGTTTTTCATTCCTTTTGTGGTAAGAGAAAGTTTGATGAGCATGCTTTTTCTCCAGTGGGATTGAGGAGGAAGTGACATGTCCTCCAATTCCTTGTGGAGTTGAGAATTCTATAAAGCATGATAAGTGTAAATAAAGTTTCTCTTTTCCCTCCTTTCTGCTGAACCTAGCAGGTGTGAGAGTGTCCTTTAGTGTGCTTTCACCGGCACAAAATGCCTGCATTCATTTTTGAGAGAAAAGCCAACACTACAAAGGACCCGCAGGTTGTGATTCAGCTTTTGCTTCTTCTTTTTTTTTTTTTTCTCCATGACTGGGAAAAAAAACAGGACCTGGTTGCCGTGTTAAACTCTAGTACTCTTTTCTGGCCCTGTTTGGCACTGGCTAAAGGATTCTTGACAGAGAAGACTTCCTTTTGAGAACTGAGTTATAGAAACATAAACATATGTCAGAACTTCAAAAAAACAAATATAACAATATCCATAAGCTTCACTTGCTAATGGATTTTTTTTTCAGTTAATGTCTACTAATTTTAAATTTTACATAATATTACTGTTTCTATTTTGCTTATAGTGTTCTCCTTAGAAATAAAAGATTTATAACATGGCATAAAAAATTTTAATCCTTTTTCTAGACCTTTTTTTTCCTGCAGAAAATTATTTCTGGGTGCTTTTCAACACAGGATGAAACTACTAGCACTTTATATTAATAAAAGGTACCCTTTAAGTGTATGTGACACATAGACCCTCCTATCATTAATTGTAAAACAGGTTTTTATCTCTCAATGGGAAAGATAAAAAAGAAGAGCTAACCAATACAGTTGTAATAAATAATGGTATCATGTTTTCTTTATCAGTTTCAATCTGCCTGGAAGATGGGGTTCGTATTCTATCCATAAAATAAGACAAAAAATGTCAAGCGTCCTGAAGTGCTAATTGGATATATCTGCAGATAGTAGTGTCATACATTTTAACATTCATATCACAACATTAGTGAACTGTGATACACAGAATTTTCTGGTAATTTTTTATGCATAGCTGATTTGAAGTCAGGTTGAAGTTTTTACTTTAGCCGTAGTTTAACTTATTGCTTTCTTAAAAATGTATATAAGGATTAAAGGGCACATAATGAAGAAATAACTTTTCAATAGGTGCACAAAACGAAAATGTGAATAAATGTTACTATTAATGAATTAAAATTATTCAGAAAATGTCTGACTGTCTTAAATTAGAAGGGATTAAATTAATAGGGTGAAACAGATTAGGATAAAAGTATTCTGAGGGTCTGCCATTGAATTGAAGACATTATTTTTATTAGTATAGTTCAAGACTAGTATTCTGTTTAGCACTGAAAAAGAATGAAGGCTATTTCCAAAATGTAGGGAGCTTGTTTGGTAAAATTCTAGAAGCACTTTGATACAAACTCTTCATACTTTTAATTAATTTGAAGATGTACATGGTGTCACTTCAAAACAAAAACAAAAGACACAAAATGCAGACAGACAAAATACTTTCTAAGAATCCTGAGGAAAACCCCTCACTTGAATTTGCAGTCTAAGTTTTTTGGTTTATTCCATTTGCGTTTCTTTCTTTGTATAAATGAAAAGGCTTGTCAGCACTGCCGTTCACTGTTCTGAGGTAATAAAGTGCAAGACACCCGCATGTGCTGTAACATAGCTGTTATCCTAGCGACTTCTGCAAATCCCATGACACATGAAACTCTCTCAAAAAGAAGTGGAAAAGGTACTTTGGCTGTAAAACCATCCTGAACCCTCAACAGCTTTAGCTGTATTGCTGTCAGTATCTATCCTAAATTTACATTTTCATTAGTTGCAACTATTATAGTGACGGTGTAGTCTTAAATTAGGGTTTAACTACTTCTTGAGCTGCTGAAATTTTCAAGCATAATTTCATCCCTGTGTTCTAAAATTAGGTATATTCTTACCATAAGATTTATATTTTAGTTCACGATGCTTGGTTTTGTCTTGGTCAAATACAGTTCTTGTATCATCTTAAGAGTTGTGCTCCTCACTTTTGAACAAATTATTTTGAATATTTAACTGTGTCCATGTTCTCCATGAGAATCTGATATGTGACAAATTCAGGGCTGAGGGTTCCACTAATAGACAGATAGCAAGATTCACATCAGGTTGGGCAGGAGTGTTGATCTGCTGGAGGGCAGGAAGACTCTGCAGAGGGATCTGGACAGTTTCGATCTATGGGACAAGGACAACAGGTTCAAAAACACCGTATGCTGAGTCCTGCACTTCCTCAGGACAACCCCATGCAGTGCTACAGGCTTTAAGCAGAGGGACTGGAAAGTTGCCCAGAGGAAAAGGACCTGGGAGTGCTGGTCAACAGCCCCTGAAGATGAGCTGACAGTGTGCCTAAAAAGGCAGAGAAACAACTGGATGTGGCACTTAGTTATGCCGTGGTTAGTTGGTATGGAGGTGTGTGTTACAGTTAGTTGGCATGCCAAGTCTTTGCCTTACTCTCAGGATGTTTATTCAGGGTTACTAAGACAGACAATTATTATCTCAGCATTTTATTAAAAAATTGTAGCTGTCAAAACTATAAAAGAGACTCTAAATGAGAGTTAAACAGTGCTGAGCTGATGAGTCTTATTGCTATGTTGCCAACTGTGCTATTGGTTGCCGCACAAAGATGGTGAGATGTTACTACTCTTGAATCATTAAAGTTCAAGTAACTCTCCGAACAAATTTCAAACAGATATAGTGTCAAAAGTATGAATTGTGAATTATAAATGGGCTTTTACAACCTTTATCTGTGCAAACGTGAAAAAAACCTCACTTGTCTTTCTTCTGAATGTAAATCAAGGCAATTATATTTGAACCTATAAGGAGATGGCAAGGTCTCTAATTTTAAAAGGTGTTAAATACTTCGCTCATTCACCTGCCTTCTAGTATGCATGACTATCTAACTAATCTCTTAAATAACATTTACGCTATTATCTGACAATTAGCCGTAATACTGTCAGATTTTATTGGTAAGGATAGAGCTCCACAGCATTGCTCTGTTTCTCATATATTGGAAGTTCAGACAGGCTATGAAATGATTTGCAGATTCCATGCTCAAATTTCCTTATTCACCAATTTGTGTATCTGCAGAAAAATATATCCAACATATTTATTTTGTATTTGATATAAAGTTATAAACAAAAATAAAATATATGCTTACTTTACCCTACAATATGTTGCAATATAAGCACGGAATCTATTTTTAGAGTGTTGAGTGGAATACTGAAAATATCAACAGAGGAGTGGAATGGAATGAAATGAAAGGAAAGGAAATGTAAAAGGGGATGACAATTTTAATTTTCTATGCATTTGTCATCCCTTCTTTCAGAACTATTTAGTGAAGTCACACAGTAAATGACTACATCTTCTGTAGTTTGGGTTGATGTAATGAGATGAGTAACATCTAATTGTAGGTAATAAATATAGACATCTACATGTGAAATAAAGCCAAAACTCACTTGTCTAAAAATTTCTTCTACTGACTCCATTTAAGAGACATTAAGATTCCCCACCTCCACTCTACCTGTCAGGTCTCATCTGCCAGTTTTGTGTAGCTGTGTCTGATACTCTAACATCTTAAAAAAGAAGCAGTAAAAAGCAGAAAATAAACCCTGCTCCTATTTAGAGGAACCTAGAGTTATTCCACTGATCAGATGTATTTTCTGCTTTAGCTGAATATTCAGTTTCCCACACTTTTCTTTAACTCTAGGGACCGTATCATCATTGATTGTTGTGCGACCTTACTAACATAGCTCATATTTAGACATACGCATGGTAAGCACTGAAAAACTAGTGCCTGAATAGTGCCCTGAATCCAGTCCTTATTTTACTCATGGTTCTCCACATTTTCCCTTCCTTTCTTATCTTTTAAACGTCTTACTTCTCCTGTTGTGGACATTACTTCTCTTCTGT
>VYXC01008884.1:24138-72009 GCA_013397175.1 Platysteira castanea
ATTCTCTCATCATGAAAACATCATGGTATCCTATCAGAAATGCCCTCAGATCTCCAAACCCTGAGCTAGTCTTCAACAGAGTGGGGCTAATATATCTGAGATTCTTCTGGCTATGTTTAGAAGACAGCTACTGTCAGCTCACATTTATGAGGTCTAGTAGATAAGGTGTACTCTAAAATATCTACTGAAACAAGCTTCTGGTGATTAATGTGTGAAAGAACAATATATCTGTAGTTCTGATTTGAGTGCAGGCCATTCACTTGAGAGTTTAACTTGAAAATCCTCATGTGCCCCTCCCAGCTCAGAATATTCTGTAAGTCACCAACCTGGTCTCAGAAGATAAACATCCAGGACTATGAAATTACATAGCAAATTCTAGGAAACTTTATATATCACAGAAGCTGAATAATTTCTTTGATCAATATTTTGAATTCATTAGTTAGACATCTCTGAGATACATAGGTCAACTTTCCATTGTAAGGAAACAGAAATAAACTGACATCTGAAAAAAAATTTTCTAATTCTGCTGCAGGTATAGCAAATAGATGAGATGTACTCTGCTCTATAAATACTCTCTTTTTTAAAAAAAAAAGTCAAATTGGACTGATTTTCTTTGAGATGCACTTTAGAAATATAGGGAGGAATATGGTTGAGCATGGACTGGCATCCACCCACTTTGACGCACCCTAGTGTTTTCCAGAGTATGGAGCTGACAAATATGACCTAGGGACTATCTTTCTGGAAACTTGCAAGTAAAGATCTTTGGGATACCTTAGGTCATCTCAAATAGTATAAAAATCTATAGTGAATCATCTGAATATTACCTTTTGATATGTTGAAATCTTCTACATCCCTGTCCAAAAATCTTAATCTATCGATCTTTTTTTTTTCAAAAGTAAACAGAAAATCAGCAACTTGGTTTGATCCTACTACTTGTCAGATGAGATTAAGTCACATATAGACTCTGGACATCATTAAAGTCAAAATTACACATAACATATATTCTCCATGTTGCGTTGTATAGAGCATTGTTGGAACTTTTGACTGCGTCTTCTGCGACCCGGTCTATATCTGGGTAAGTGCTGCTACTATAACATGCCAGAGTGTGTAAACATTTATACGAGTCTGAAAGTTTTGGCACAATGCCTGTGAGACACCTGAGTCTACTTGAAGAAGCAGGTTGAAGCCACCTGGGTTTTTTATTATCATCAGTATAACAATAGCACCTGAGTGTTACAGAACCCCAAGACATGGCAAAAGTTTAACAAAAAAAGNTACCTTATTTTCCCACCTCTGTATTTTTTCTCATACAAATGCTAAATTAGCATTATCCCTGTGAATAACTGCAACATTATAAACATTAGACATAATACTATACAATATAATTATGTTTTTAGAGGTGAAATATAAATGAATAAAATAAAANATATATATTTAAATTGCAAGTATTTGTATTGGTTTTGTATACTACAGTAATAATGGAAATGTAGTTAATTGTTTTTAAAATGGTAAGAAGCTTCCTTTCCTATGGTGCACAGCCAGCACAGCAGGTTTTTAATCTGCTTTGATGTAGTCTAGTATCCTTTATAATAAATTAACTGTACTGATCCAACTGCTTTTTTTTTCTTTTCTATAACCACTCCTGTTAAGGTTAAGGTGGTTTGATCCTAAGAATTTTGATAGGTTAATTCTAAGGTAATTTTGACTTTAATGATGTTCAGAGTCTACATGTTACTTAATCTCATCTGACAAGTAGTAGGATCAAAGCAAGTTGCCGATTTCCGTTTACTTTTGAGAAAAAAATCAATAGATAAGATTTTTGTACAGAGATGTAGAAGACTTCAACATATCAAAAGACTTTTTTTAAGTTCTTGAGTGTATTTTAAATTGAGATAAGTACAAAATTACAAATGAAAAAAATCACCCCAACTCCTTCTTAAAAAAAATAAAAGTAAAAGCTATGCAATCATTGTAGTATGGTTTCAGGATCAGAAATAAAAGGAATGATCTCATTGGCATTTCCATGTGTAATCTTCAGTGTATGTCAAAGATGTGTTATATTTATCTCATCTAACTTCAGGAACAACCCAGCTGAGGCTCCTGATTAAATATTTCTCTTATAACTCCTGCTAGAGTTTCACTTTTCCCTTCTTTGCATAATAATTACAATACATATAATATGGGAAATCTGAAAGGAATTCGAAGAAGAGAGGTTGGTTTGACACTGTATTGTGCTGCATGAAATTAACTATATGCTTCTACTTTTTTCTGGGTAAATTTTTTGGCAGTTAATGAGGTCCATTATATTTAAATTATGAAGACATCACTTCTCTGAATTTCCTCACCTTTCAGAATCTGACTTGGACAGATAGATCATGTAGTCATACTGAGTCAATGGAAACAATGAAAGCAGTATTTCCATCACTAATTCTGGTAAGAATTTTCACAATATTTATATATTTAATGCTACACATTTGTGATGTTTCCCTGCAGAGCGTGTTAACTTTGACCTAACACCTCACTAATGCAGCTTTCTGTCTTCTGTACTATTGCTGGCCAGTAGTAATCAGCTTGAACCACAAATATCTCTGTGCTTCTCTCTCCACAATATCTTTGGTATTTTTAATGATTTTTTTTCTCCCCCTTTGTCTTGAAAAAGGAGCCAGGTAATAGGGGAAAGAAAAAGACTTTTGCCAAATAATGTATATTCTTTTCAAAAGATGGTAAGAACAAAGGATATTTGGTTTCCAGTTTACAATTATTTTATGCTAAATAAAATGCTTTTAACAGATGTGAATTAATGAATATTTAATATGATGAGCAAAATCTCTTTTAATAGAGTGCCTTCTCTGGGGTACCTAGCTTGGTCAATTTTTAGCATGTTTCCATTGGTTAAACATAAAAATACAAAGCAATATCTACTGGACAAACCTTCATAACAGAAAACTAAGACTACTAACTTGTAAAGATGAGTTTTAATATTGTCATCACCTCCAAAAAGACACCTTAGGAATTGACCAGACTCTTCATGGTAAGTTGCTTGCACTCTGTTGCTATTTGAAATGGCCTGATGTTCAATGTTTCCGAGCTGCAGACTCCGTTTTGTTCTTTTTTAGGTTTAGGTAGTTTTATACCTTTTCATGTCAATGTTTTTGCTCTTGAATCCTTTACTTACCAGATATGCACAGCTCAACATTCTTACATCTGTCATAAATTTTGTTTGCACTTCTCTTTTGCACATGTCTATTTGATATACTTTTTCATGTAATTTTGACCTGAAGATTCCCATCAAAGATGCTCAACATTTCTTAAAGTAAGCACATTTGCAGTACTTCCTGTCATGACACCAGCATTACATTTCTTCTTTTCTTGACATCAATGCTTTTGCAGTTAATTCAAAATATTTCTGACATCTTAGTCTTTGGGACTTCTGTCTTTGCACGAGAACATTTCAACTTCTGTTCTAAAGCCTAATTAATATGATGGATTGAAAGCAAAGTTTTTTTGTTTAAAAAGCAGTAAGAAAAGATGCCCTTGCAGGGAGAGCATGTTCAGAAAGGCTTTGATTTTTTCTTAAGCATATTGAGTTCGGGGCAAAGAGGAAAGTAAATACTTTCTGGCTTCACTTGTCTTGTGTAGTTTTATTCAGACAGACAAGTTCTGAGAATATACTGTGAAGTAAATGCATGTTCATATTTCATGCTAAGGAAATTGTTTAATATATTAATCATAAGTGAAATATTTTAAAATAATAATGAAAATTTGTTTAAAAGTGTAGTGGACTGTTGATGTTTATATTACATGACTTTATTTGCTTTTCCTAATTTACTGTTTAAGTACATTGTAGTAAATATGGCAAAGTACTCTTAGTGCCACAGCACCTATAACTGTATCTTCTGTCCAAAAAGAAGATCAGATAATATTATGTCAGAGTAATTTATCATGGAAATTTCTTTTTTTAATATAGATTTTTTTATATAGACACTAAGTGATAAAATTGAGATAAAAATTAAAATATAGCCTTATTGTTTAAATAGGAATCTATGGGTTTTTTTAGATGCAAATTACAATAACTTATTATTTACATCAATACAGTTAGCTTTCTTTATGAATACTTGTAAGGTTTTGTAATAAATTCAATCTAAAAAGTTTGATGGACTGCTTCTATTTTTAGCTTACCACTATCTCTTTATTAAACACTTTTCTATTGTATTCATTTACAAAGAAAGAATTAAATTGCATCCAGCCCTGAGATCCCCAGTACAACATATGGATCTGTTGGAGAGAGTCCAGGAGACAGCCATGGTCAGAAAATGACCAGAGTCATGGCCAGAGAAAATGGTCAGAGTTGGAGCATATCTCCCATGAAGACAGGTTGAAAGAGCTTCCAGGTTATTCAGCCTGGAGGAGAAGGCTCCTTATTGCAGATTTCCATCAGCTAAAGAGGGTGTATAAGAAAGGGACTTTTAAAAGGACTTGCAAGGACAGGACAAGGAGGAATGACTTTAAACTGAAAGAGGGTAGATAGTACTAGGAAGAATTTCTTCACTCTGAGGGTGGTGAGACACTGGAACAAGTTGCCAAGAGAAGTTGTGATACCTTGTCACTGGAAATAAGTGATATTCAAGGTCAGGTTGGATGGGGATTTTAGCAACCTGATCTAGTGAAAGATGCTCATGGCAGAGAGGTTGGGCTACATGATCTTTAAGGTCCCTTCCAAACCAAACTATTCAATGATTCTTTCTCTTTTTAGAATGTCTTCAAGGCAGGTCTGCTTCTAGGTAAAACCCTTCATCTTGTCTGAGCCAGGACTTTGAAATAAGGTTTAGCTTTTCTTGAGAAATCAGATTGATATGAAGTATTCCATATTCCATGCTGAACAGAAGAAATTAAACTGAAATTATTCTATTTACAGCTGAAAGTACGTTATCATCTACGACCAATTTAGGGTAATACGCTTAATTCAAAGTCAGATATGTGCACTATCCAGAATGTCAGCTGTCATAAGAGGGAATGCAAGAACAATATTTCCCCTCCCACACTGTAGCAAAAAGCTGGAGCCATGCTGACAATTAGCACAATAAACACATAAAATTGTAGGAAAGCTTAAATAGACTTATCTATTAGGACAATGTAATAAAGCAATACAATTCTCAAATATTTTGACCAAATGCTAAAATTAAAAAAAAATGCGCAAAGTGAAATAATTTGGGGTTTTATTCTCTCTTTATTAGGAAAAAAAATATTCTTAGAAGCTATGATATCTGTATTAGATGGTCACAAATGATCAAAGCTAATATTACACTTTACAACTTTAAATTTGCCTGGATGCTTGTACTGCAACATAGTCTTTAGCTATGTCATGTGTCATTTTTTTCATACATAGATTGTTAAACCTCTGCAGAGTTAAAAAATCCTTGAATACAGTGGACCATTCTTCTGACACAGAAAAGATAGAAGTAGAAAAACTTAAAAACAAAATGTCAAGGATGATTGAGACCCAACTTCTATATAGGGAGAAATTAAACTAACACTCTTGAGTTTGGAAAATAAATGATTGTCAGGGAAAAGAAAGAAACATGAGAAATAGGAAACAGTTGTAGGCTTTTTCAACAGAAGACCTATTTCAGTGAACAAGAACTGACCAAATTCAAGATGATAAAGAAAGCAGATTCTTCACAAAATACACAAAATATGAGAGTCCTTGAAGAAAAAAAGTTATAGCAGTTTAAAACCACCAGGAATGATTCATGAAAATAAAATATACCTAAGGTTATGACCAGAGCCTCCCACCCTTTGATCAAAAAGTTTCTGAACTGCTATTAGCTAGAAGATAGGAAGATATTCTCTTGAAGTGTCATTACATGTAATTCTTTTATTTTTCAGAATTTGCTCATTCATTTGTATTGCTGCATAGTTGAATAACTGTCTGTTGTCAGAACATTTTTTTAAAATGTTCTTTATTGTTTGTACAGAATTTGCTACTTGGAAAAAAATAATAATTTGTGTGTAAACACATGAAAAGTGCTTCAAAATGTAGAGACACCATAGTGCACCATAATTAATCCTTTGTTCAGTTGTGTACGGGCTAAATAATAAGAGCCATGGCTACAAAAGATAATACAGTTTTCAAAATAACAGGGCCAAAGCAACTTTGACTAGAAATACAAGTCAGGTGCTTTACCACTGCATCATTACCTCTAGGCTATATTTAATATACTATCTGCATAGCACATTCTGTAATGTATTACAGCCAGATCATTTCTGACATTTCTACTTTTCCTGTCCTCTATACATTGTTTTCTTAGCTATACAGAATTAATGTTAAGGAACAGAAGTTGAATTTGAATCAGTCATTTTGCAATCTTTGATTAATAAATCGTCAAGGACTTCAGCCTTGCTTTTATTTATTATTTTCCATTATTATTTTATATGCACCAACATTATTGCCAAGGTTCTTGGATTTCAAAGCTCTAATTGTGTCATCCTTCATTATTCTTCACTTGATCTTTGAAGCTTGCTGCATTGTCTGCAAAAGAGAAAAGAAGAAGACAACAATAAATTCCACTTTTAATGTAACACAGTAGAAGTGAGAAATTGTTTTGGCATGTCATAGAAACTAAATGAGTTTCAGAAGATAAACATGTGTTGGAATTTATAGGGTATAAACTTCATTTTGTATGGCTGTTATAAATCACTGGACAAGAAACTGTAGCATGCTCAGGATCATACTCTGTTCTACTTTACCTCAGAGCATTTATATCCATCAAAGAAATTACAGCTCAAGCAGGATTTAAGGTGTCATTTATTTACAGGTGATGATAATGACAAACAAATCCTTACCTAGTGCACTCTGCAAGCTCAGAAGCAAAACTAAAAGACACAGAAAAACATATAAACACAATGAATGTAACATTTTTTTTTAACTTAGAAGAATTAAATGTTTCATATGAGGTGTTTGATTCTCTGGAGTTAAAAGATGATGGACACATTTGGAGCAGATAACTACAGTACCTATAGTCTGTTGTGTGTTGGTGGACCCAGTTTGATCACAGAATATCTACTGTTTCTCATGAGGAATTATTCATTTAAAACATCCAATAAACCCCCTTTTCCTCCAAAACTTTATGGCCTTCTTTAGTCTGCTTTTGGGGGAAGTTCTATGGATATTCTGAAGCTCCATTGAGTGCCCAATGCGTGGGACAAAAACATGACAAAGACTCTTCAAATTCCATTACAGTTTAAATTACTAATACATATAACCCTAAAGTAACTTCATCTCTTCACTTGGTGTAAAGGAATTCTTCTGTACATGTCACATACAGATGTGTTTATTACAGGTGTTTGGCAGATAAATTCTGTTTTTGTAGTACATGTTAGAAAGGCTGTCTTTGTTAATTCATACATCATCTTCACATAAATAGATTTGTCCTCCATGACTGCTACCAAGCCTATGGAAATCTTTCTGAATTATTTTTTGGGTTTTTTTTATTTGGGTTGTGGGTTTCTTTTGGGGTTGTATTTTTTTGCAGGGGGTTTGAGTGTTTTTTTTTTAATTACTTGGAATCTTGAAAAAATATCATTATCTTATGCATCTTAAGAAGCATTCTGCAAATTCAATGGATTATCCAATTTTTTCTACAGGTGTTTCTCCCCAGGACATGTAATGTTTCTTAGTTTATTTTATTATTAACTCTAGAACAGCAGGATTCTGTATTCTTGATGAATCAGGTCATTAAAAAATTTTAATTAATTTTTACAATCAGTTATCAAATTCGGAACGGACACAGATATACATACAAATACTTATACATACTTAGAGAAAGATAACTTCGTATTTTCTCTTTTAAATACTATAAAAAACCATGAAGATTACTTAAAACTAGTAAGCTACTTCAAAGAGGCAAGTTTTTGTAAACTTTTCTGACCACACAGATTGTGTAATATGAGGAAACATTTCAGCCATAATGGACTGGGAGGACTTCAGACTCTTATGTCTTGTTTTCATCTTGTAATGTCTGTTTTGATGTGTACTAATCTACTGAGATAATGGCAAAGATAAGAGTAAACATTGTAATTCAGCAAATATTTTTTTAACCTTCATACCACTTTATCTCCTAACAGCAATTAATTTTAACACACGAAAAGAATAGTCTCCCCTTTCCTTCTCCTTTCTTCATCTAAATCTCCACTGTGCATAAAATGAGGAATAAAATGTTCCCTAAAATTGTTTTTTGAAAAGAAATTAAAATGGATTGCCAGAAATCTCAAAGGAGGCAATATTTGTACACTGAAGTAATGAAAACTTCTCCTACAACATCACAATTTACTGTCTAAATTTATAGGTCATTAACTAGGATAATCGTAATGAGTAATAAAAATGAGTAGTAAAAATGTGGGTTTATTGGGTATCATACCAAGGACTCCAAGGTCCTATGTATCTAATTCCTGTCTACTGTTATCAGAGTGTTAGATAATGAACTTAATTCCTTAAGAAAGTGAATTCTGGTCTACAACATTTTTATAATTTTGGTATTTTCCTTTTAACTAGAAGCAAAAGTAAGTGAAAATGTTATGAAAAACCATTTAATGAGACATTTAGAAACTCTTGAATTTGTCCTCATAATAGTTTGAAGGGCAGTGGCTTGAGTGTTATTAAAAATCAGGAAAGCAGAAGTAGATTATATGGTAGAAAACCAACATGCTGAGGAGCACAAGACAAGAGGACGGGCCAGAGGGAGAAGGAAGAAGAGGGAAGCACAGATTCATAGATGACAAAAAGCTGCCAGGACAGGTCTCAGGATTTTCAATTGAATTTACTTTTTGGCTAAACTACAGGGATAAGTGGTACAAAGAATAAATAAAATTTTGTAGTTTGGAGTGGGGAAGGGATTAGATCTGCAATTCTATACTCTTAAATGCACAGAGGTGAAAAAAAAATTAAGCCTAGTATATTACTAACAGAAAGGAAGCTAATTGAAACAACATCAGAACTGAGCAGTATTCATTAGAAGTAGAAAGCAGTTACTAGTACAATTGAACGGAAATAGAAATTATTTCAAAACTCTATGTCCTTGTTCAACCTATAATTTTTTTCTTTTGTGCTCTTGAGTTATGACAGTAAGGATCTTTGTTCTATTATATTTTAATGAAAACAATTTTATTCAAATTGGTATATTTAAATTCATTAATATGTAGGAATCCACTCCAAAACACAGTGAATTATAGCTGAAAGGACAACAAATTTTCACAAAAACTGCAGTACAGAGAGAAGTAACTAGAAAAATTCTCACTTAAAAAATGTGTAATTAGGACTTGCATGTAATTGCAAAACCAAATCCTCAAGGGTATCAAGATATCCCTGCACACGTATCTGAAATTATCCATGTAAAATTATTTGTCTGTTCAAATTTTTCCTCCCTATTAAATTGTCACATTATAATAAAAAAGCTACAAGGGGAGCATCTTAATTAATGTCCTTTGAAATGAGAACTGTTAATAAATTCTTTTAGAAGGGAATTTCTAAATGTTCACACTAGGGTGGTGGATAAAGGCAAAATAAAGACATTGACTTCAGTTTGTATATCTCTGTCTCAGGGCTCCACTGTTCACCCTACGTCAAATACTTCTACGTTTTGAGAGGAGGAACAAAACATAATTTTACAAAGATATATATTGAAAAAAGGTTTCAGGTCTGGAAATCAAAGACTTTCATTAGGAAAATTTGCATTCTATGCAGTGCCAGATTAGTATATAGGAAATCTGACCTGGAAGCTATGAGTATAGTCCTGATGAGTGAGCTACTCCTCAGGTATGAGTGTCCAGGCTGCAAAATGTACTAACTTTGGCCTGAAATACAGATTTGTTCTCTCCAGGGGTCATACGTTCCTTGGTTATTCCTGGTCATTTTTTCTCAGATACTGAAAGTTAGATGTCACTGGAATAGATGGCATAGACGAGTCTTTTTTTAATGAGGAGATGAAAGTTTATTAAAGTGAATAGATACAGTCCTATGCCATTTTACAAGGTCCAGCAAATGGGCCTTGGCCCTATTTAATTTGCTATTATAGACACAGTATTCATGTCGCCAAACTGATTTAATATGCCTGTGTATGTTTAACTGAGGTATAGTATGTATCTTGTTCATAAAGATTATTTTCATCATAGATTAAGCTAACCTAAATAAGGTTAATGAGCCCCAGGGCCCCTTTACTGTTCAGCCAATTAAAAAAAAAAAAAAAATTAAAAATTAGCCCAGAAATTTGATTGCTTTCTTAAGATAATGCACTGCCTCCATTGACTCCAGAAGCAGCCTAAGGACTTTCTATAAATTTCTCTCACTATCAATTTAGGCATCTCAAATAATTGTCTTCCATTACATTGCATAAATCAAGTCCTTGACATCCACTTCTGCAGTGTTCAACTACTAAAAAAAGCTCAAGTTTACTTATTTTTCAAATGGTTCTGTTGTCTCATTCTGAGACATTTATGGGCTTACTCTTGAGGAAGGTAAATGAGTAAAATATACATTTTTGCTGTATCAGCTGATGCAGTTGGTGTCAATAAGCAAAGTCTTTGCACTGGGAGAACTATAAATCTGGAGCAAATTCAGAGGAGGTAAAAACATATGAAGTTCACCTATATATTGAAAACTTAAACTATTCAAGAGTTGAAAAAGGCAAAAAAATTATCCCTCCTTTTTGTTTGAAATACATAGCAGAACTCTTGCTTGTAGTTTCATGAAGACTGAATCTTATGCCAAAAGTTTTAAAAGCATCAAATGAAAAAAAAGGCACAAACAGATAGCATTTTGCATTGAAAAAGAAGGAAGTGTATTCTGTGAAGTTTTGTGGATGTTTCTTCCTTTTGTTTTTTCTGAACCTAGTCTGGGGCAACAACCTGTAGGGTTGCTTGAACAGGGTGTTGGACCAGATGACCTCCAAAAGTTCCTTTCCGCTTTAACCATTCTGTGATTCCATAATTTGTTACAAATGATGATGTGACTTTTTTTGTAGTTTTGTATCAACAGCAGCATTAGTAAAAGACGCTGTACTTTCATTGCCTGATGCTTGTTTCATTAAATTCTTTCATAACATAATAAAGTGGTGGCAATTTTGAGGGCAAAAGGAAGTTGATATACTTAGAAAATCCCCTATGATAATACACAGAAGTTTACATCATCATTAGTCAGTGGAAATATTTACTTAATCAATACCCAAACAAACATGAGATAAATGACAAAGTGACTGCTTATGCTCAATAATTATGAAAAAATACTTCAAAAATATTGAGCATTCCAATCTCAAATTTAAAAAAATGCAATAAAACTGAAAAAGTAGTTAATTATTTTGACATTGCCAAATGTATTTTCTCAACTGATTTATTACTTTTTTCCAGAATAAAATATTTTGTGAAGACAAATTATTTTGCCAAGGAACATTTGGACATACAATGTTTAATTTCAGAGAAGAGTAATTACTCTATCAGTTAAAATACAGGGGGTACAAGGGAATCTTTTCCCAATCATCAGAGCAGTGTGAGATGAAAAGCACTGTTCTGCATTTTTCTAAAGAGTTTCAACTTACTGCATTATATTCACATTTACTGTCCTAATTTTGTGTACTAGCCAAACTGTCCCATTTTATGCAAACATCTTCACCCATCCTAAAGTAGTGTCAGGTTTCTATGCAAAAACAGAAATGGTAAAAACTTCATTTTTCACCTAAAAAAACCCACAACAAAACAAAGCAAAACCTGAAAAGTTTTTTGTCTTTCTATTATGCTCATATCAGACAAAAGAAGTGTCAAACATCAAATTTGGCTTAAAGAAAACAGATTTTTTTCCATCTGCACCTGCAAACATATCTAGTATTAAATGACCAATGTTTTCTTGTAAGAATTTGAAACATTGCAACAGGAAATTTCCCAGTTGAAAAATTCCAAAATATGATTGAAAATACCTTAATATTCATCTGGTGCTTACATAAACTCCAAAAATTGTTCTCACCTTGCCTAGATAAGTTAAAAATGTGAAATACATTCATAGTTTCATGAATTTAGACTCATGTCCTATGAAGTCCCACAAAGTTACTTTCACATAATGCTACTGGAATTTGTAAACCTGCCTTCTTTTATAACCAAACCCTATCTTTAAGTATTATGTAGATTCTATCGTGGAAATGCAATTATTGACTTATTCCTCTGTAAGAAGGGTCAGTTTTCATTCTCTTGGCACTTGGCTAAGTCCTAAGCTACTTGTAGGGCAATTGAAATTCCTAAGTTAGGTTTTTCACAATGTGGCCTTTACATTCTGTATAAACATAGCTTCGTATTGTCTAATAATTTATAATTGGGGTTAAAACATAGAACTTACTCTTTGTGAGCAAGTAAAACTAAACATGACTCTTCTGAGACAACAATAGATGTGGGCATATCTGCCCCCAATTCTATTTGTCAGGGTCATGATGACAGAAACAAGGAGAAATAAAGATCTCTCTTTAGTGGATTACACCAAAGGTATTCAAAGAGAAAAAAATGCCTGAATTTGAACTTTTTGTTAATTATCTTTTTTACCTTTTAATTTTTTTTATATTTTTTTACCAGATTAACAAAATTTGGTTTTCCAGTTATGTTTTGAAGGACTGTAAGAAATATAAATCCGATGAGAAGTACTCATGTCGCTACACAAAAGAAGGATTGTGGTGATTCTCCAGCCTTGTGGCACAGACCAAGTGTAATGACTGGTGGGCAAGGGGTATGATGTTCATCATAAATTCTCATCAAGCTGAAAAAAACCACCAGACCACGTGTCAAGAGCTCTTATGCTTCACTTCAGTACACTTCAGTAAGGTCTCAGCTCCCACCACAAACTCCTCAAATGCGCTGGCTTAGAAGCTACAACACAATACTCAAAAGGTGCTGCCTAACAAGCCACAACACACACCTCCACAACCTCCTCACTCCCACAGCAGTGCTCAGTGTAGAGTATGGAGTAGAATATGGCAGCTGTTCTTTGCCTAGAAGAAGCACGGGGAAAAGACAAATACCTCTAGTCCTTGGTCCTGCCACACGGATGGTCTGGAACTGGTGTTGTGAGACAAAGTGACCAAGGCATTTGGTTTTCCACCAAATGGTTTACAGCACAAGACTCTTCCAAGGTGTTTTTACAGCGTTATAATAATTCTTAACACAATGACTAAAATTATAGTATGTTAATTAGCTTTAAGTGTGCCTCTTAAAACATTTAGATGCCAATCTTTTAGATTTTTTCAGGAGCATTGGAGAATACTCACAGCCTTCAAATAAAAAATGGATAGATATTTTAGCCTTTTAAACTGAAACTTGATGTACCACAAGAAACAATAAAAGAATATGAAAACTCCTCAAATAGTATATAAATGTGAAATATGAATTTAGTTTTGAGCTCACAGCACATAAAATGCTATGTACTCTTGCAGTAATGTTTCTTAGAAAATTATGTTTCATAGGAGTGTCGTCACAGATCAGACACGGACTTCAAATAATGTTCTTTGTGGTGAGAAGGGAGAGCAAATCTGGAAATTGTGATGTAGCCAGTGTTTATTAATATATTGGAGCTTACATTTCTATGTCTTCGCTGTACTAGAATATTCAGCTCAATAGGCACATTTTGCAAATTCTTCCAAACAGAATAAAATGTTAATTGCAAATTCTTTTCATTGTTAATGCAACTCACACTACATAAAGAACCTAATAAAGAACAATAATGAGCTATTAGCTATTGAAATTAATTTGATATGTATCAAAGTATCATATTAACATTAATACCTTGTGCTTTAGTTAAGCTCATGAAAGCCAGTACAAGATAAAGATGAAATGCATTATCTTAGAGCACTCCTGTTGACAATCTAACAGCATTTTCTTTTGACAATTTAGGAGCATGTTTTCTGTAGAAGTCATTCTAATTGCTCCAGAAAACTGAAAAGCTAATTACAAAAAACAGTTGGTAAAGCCCTGCAACCTGTGTAAAATTTTATGCATCGGAAGAGAGGGAAAACTCATACCAAATCTCTATTTCATGGTCTTTAGCAGTTCAACACATAGCTTTCAGCATTTCACTGTAATTAGGAAATTGCATTAAATTTTGTTCTATTCCTTGGTTTGAAACATTCTTTTTACTTTTTTTCATGTTGTTTGAAATATTTTTGTGACATAATTTGAGAAAAAGATAGGTAAATGAGCACCCACACCATTATGACATGTTTTTAACAAGCATTTTTACCATTTAGTATCTTTCTAGCATACAGCTTCCCAAGCATAGTTGTAAAGGTATTCAACTGAAGGTGAAGCCAAAAGAGCAGAAAATGGTGAAGATAGATGGTCAAGGTACTGCACATACGCAGAGTAAAATTGTAAAAAAATGTCACGTTAGAAATTTTAACAGCAGTAGGAAAGCTAGTACATGAATAGAAGAGAAGGTGTAAGGCAGCTTTTGTATCATGTTCAGCAAAACCAGAACAGGTCTGGGGACTTAAAACCACTCATCATTCAAATCCTTCTCAGGTTCAAACTCTGGAAGTTTTGGAAGCCAAAACTTAGTAAAAAGTCAGTAGAAGATTAAATATCCTAGCTCTTCTAGACGTCCCAAGTCCTGAGGGGCTTCTGTCATTACTTGTTCCTATTTTGCAAGACTGAAAAATTCATTTTAGCACAACACATTTTGAAAGTTGCCAGAATTGCTCCTCATTAGCACAGATAAGCAAAACAAGAAAAGAATTTGATATGGAATCTTACAGAGAATTTACAAATCTTAAGAGACTCTTGTCAGATTTCTTCTGTCACTTTGCTCTCTGGTAAATTTGTATACAGACACACACACACTTGCACATACACATAGATGTTCTTTTATCAAAGTTTTGGTTCTCTAGTCTCTTTACTGCTTTGAAAATCTAGCCGTATAAAGACGTCATCTTCTAACTGGTCCAGAGATAGTAAATGCAATGTTACTTTTTTCCTTCTGTTTTTTTCAATTTCTAAAAATGCATTTCTATAGGATATACAATCTTTTGATGATTTTGGACAGAAATTGCTTAATTCAAATTGCTATAGTGAAGCCTTGCTTATTAAATTTAGTTATGACATGCATTGATAAAATATTTTATCAATAACGGAGTTAAGTACAGCAAAGTACATAGTTATAACTCACTATAAATTATCTATAAGTAAAATAGAGTTTGCTGGTGAAGGGTTTTCTGATTCTTTACTGGGCTTCATTTTAGTGAGAAGATACAAAAGAAAATTCCTAAAAATCCCTAACAGACTAGTATCTTTTGGGCATGGTTTGAGGCTACAAAATCACCTGAGTGCAGTTAGGCTGGAAAAAAATGAGCACATGTAACTTTTGGGGGTAAATATTTTATAACTTGAGAACGCTGATCTTATTACAATCCACCCAAGATGTGTGTGTCACTCAGCTGACCTGGACTTTGAGCAATGGATCATTAAAGGGAGTTTTCTGAAGGCTTCCTGAGAATTCTTGGCCAAGTGATTCACATAGTTTCCTGTCAATGTCAGAACTATCTGTATGCCAGCGAAAGGGATAGGAAGTATTTTTGATTTCAGTAAAGCTAGAAAGAAACAGGAATCCTTTCAAGCCCTTTAAAGTGTTACTGTTTAAAGCACTTAGAAGTTAACAAATGTGCATTAAGCAGAAAGTTCACTTGGATACTCTCATTATTCTTAGGTCAAAATACTTCTGTAGGTGAAGGAATGAGGTTTACTTGCATTTTAAATTTAGAAGTTTCTTCTCCTTTCCTATGGTGCCTTCTCTACTCCAATCAGTCAGTCATTAAGGACTCCAGATAATATTTTCTACAGGTAAATCTCTCATTTTTCAATGCTCAAGCAGCTCAAATTTAATGAGTTTTACTCATCCACATGGATGAAAGCAGAACTTCTATTTTAAAAACTTTTATTTCTTGCATCAGAGTTTTTGTGGACCCAATGATTCTACCAGCAACAACTTCATTCATGAAGCCTGAGGTGTGGGATTTGTCTTTCTCTCATTATTGTCCCATGTCCTCTAGTGGAAGGTATTAATAAATACTGTCACTTTCAACATTATCTTTCTTCTACTAGCAAGTAATTTCTCTGTGCTCACAGGCTAGACTATTTTTACATTCTCTTTTCTTATGTCTTCATTAATAATTATAATTTCACCTGCTATATTTTTCTTTTACATGTCAACATGTATAATGAAAATAAATCTATTCATGAAATAGAATTTTTATAAGTGAAGTTTTATTTTTTAATTTCTTTTTTTTAATCAGCAAGTGCAGCTTCTTTACATACATATTCATATACATACATATTCTTGTACATATATAGTTCAACCAAGAAACTCTTTAAATTATCAGTATATATTTTCAGTAAGACTAGAAGAACACTGAAGGCCTGAAGAAACCAATTAGTATTTTTTAAAATTCTGACACTCTTGCAAAAGAAAGGTATTTTTGGAACTGTCAGCTCAATATTTATTTCTAGCAAAATATGGCAATTTTTTACTCAGAACTCAACAAGAAAATAAAATAAAACAATTATAAATTTGTATCTCTATGAAGCAACTCTAACCAAAACAAATGGCATTTTTAATGAAATTGCAAGTTTAATTCAAAAAGATGGAATTTCCCTGTTTAATTTTTAACAGGTGATGTGTCCATTTCAATTTAAGAAACAGAATTATTCTTGAGCAACAGTGGATCAAAATCACACCATTTCTGGATGCATGTTATTTCTTCTTCAAAGACTGTGTATGGACATACAGATACTGACAGGAATGATTAATGTGGCCCCTAATTATTTCACCTCTAAAATCTGGAAATTTGGGTTGATTTTTGGTGTTAGAACAGGCCTATCAGCCTAGGTTTTATCTCTATTCTTTACAGGCATCTCTGAGGAGAGCACTTACATGGAATATTTAAAAAGTCCTCTTTTGAGATTCCAGTTTTACTGGCTATATCAGGCATTTCACTCCAGGTCTTCTAAATTCTATATTATAATATCTCCTGAAGAATATTTCCTATATTTTTTTTGTTTGCTTGCCTGATGAAAACTCTTCTAATTTATATAGAGTAGAATTTCAGTATTTATTCAGACTTTTTTTAAATTTGGGGATTACTCTCTCTCTCTCTCTCTCTCTCTCTATATATATATATATACTTTTAGCCAGAAAACATTTTTATTGTCTATGCAAAATACAACATTATGAAGTGTCTAGACCACACAAGATAGAGCACAAGTACTTTGATTCAAAACATTTCTCCCAATACCACCTTCACCAGGAGAGCCGACCTTTCAGTCTTTTCACAGGAGTCTTCCCAGAGTTCTCACCTTAGACCAGGGGCCATGTGGAGACATGTTTTTATACCGTCTCTGACATTATTTTATCCTGTCCTTACTATACCTGGGATCCACTTGAAATGCCCTCCTACATGTTTCAAGCATCTGCCAAGACTTGTAATCAGTCACTGCAACAAGCCACCCTGTGGTTTTATTTTAGCTCTTTCCTAGGAATGTTTATAAAAAAGCTTTTCTAGACTCATTCCATCTGTCCAGCATCGTAATTTTGTTTCTTTCTTCTTTAAAAGGCTATTGATTTATTGATGACCACTGATGGCTTTTCAAAGTTTACAACATCTAGGTATGAAAAGGGGATTAGAACAGATCAGCAGGCATTTGAAATCATTGTATCTTTATGAATGATGAGAGGGAACTTTGAAAAAAACCATACATTTTCAGTTTAATTTAAAAGAAAAAAAAAGTTACAGCCTCCTATGACTTGAAATTAGAAGTAGTCTAATTTAGATTCAGTGTACATCCTTACTAGTGAAATTATTTAACACAAATTAATGAACTTGGTATGAGGAATACCTCTTCAGCTGAGATTTTGAAATTGGCTGGGTTTTCCCCCTAATGCTAATGAACTTCCATAATCTGCTGTGTACAGTAAAAGATGCTTATAGTTGTCCTGCGAAAGAGTACTCCAAAGTCAGATGGATGACGCACAGTCTTAAAAGATGCACTCTTAGTTAAGTTGCTCTGGATTCCATGCGTAGATTTTAGTAGGGCAAATCTTATTAAAAGAGAGCAAACAAAAAACTTCCAACTAACAAAAACTCCCCAAACCAACATAAATCATTGCTAACTTAATTTATGTGTATTAAACAGTCTATATGAACCAAAAGCAGGCTGAAACATAAACTAAGAAATGAGCTGATTAAGAGATACGTTAGCCCAGTAACCCTGAAGAAAAAAAATTATATAGTGGTATTCAATGTCATGTAATCGCAGGAAATGTGAGACAGATTGAGAATTTTCTAGTTAATTAGAAATTTCCTTAGCCAGAGAGTACTCAGGGTTTTTTTTCAGGAGCACAGAAGAGAATTCAATGAAAGTATGATTAATTTAAACACATGGCAACTTTATTTTCTGTTTTATTATCTGAGATTTAATCTGGAAAAATTTTGAAGGAATATTTGTTCAGTCTTGAGAAAAGGTGGCTTTGGGGAGACCTTGTCACCCTGTTCCAGTATTTAAAGGGTGGCTATAAAGAAGTTTGCAAGGAGTCCCATGGAAAAGATGAGGGCTAATGGTATAAGTTACTCTTTGGGAGATTCTGACTGGACAGAAAATTTTTCACAGTGCCGTTGGAATAATACCCTCAGGAAAGTGGTGAATTCCCCAGTGTTCGACACTTTTAAGACTCAGTTGGACAGGATGCTGGGCCATTTGTCTAGATTTTGCTTTTGCCAAGAAAGGTTTGACTAGATGATCCTTGAGGTCACTTCCAACCTGATATTCTATCATTCTATGATTCTATGATCTTTAGCTACTAACTGTAGCTTGGCTTTATAGAAGAAAAAACTGACACTTTGAATCATCAGTCATCTGCTTTTATTGGCCAGAGAGAGTGCTCTTGACACAGACTCACATCATTTCACTGTGCTGAATCTGTAAAGTCTGGTTGCCAGCTTCATAGAGGGAAAAATAACTCCATTCTCTGAGCATTCTTATGGATCTTAATTGAGTCTTCTTTACAACAGAAACAACACTAAAATGTTCTCTAATGAAAATGAAGTATTTTCTGTTTTTCACTGTAGACTATAGTTTTGTCTCATATATTTATTCCTGAATTAGACTAGTTCAGAGGATCTGGATAGAAACAATACAGCCTTATCCATAACCAGTTCTAAGAGTCATGGTAATAAAAAAAAAATTATAAAATAATAATTATATTAAAATTATAGTTCAATTTTTTTTTTGCTTCTTGAGAAAATATCAGCTTGAATCACAAATATATTATAAAATAGGCTTAAAATTAAAAAATAATAAGATTCACCTCTCTTATATTTCCTCCCCTTCCTCTTCATAACTTATCTACCAGCCTTTGCAGAGACATAGTAAATCTGACTGTGTGTTCCCTGGTTCTCTGTCTTTTTTGACCTTTTTAGCATAGTGGCATGTACTGAGAATGCTGTTTCAGCAGGAAAAGACAGCAAGCAGTTAGCTGGGGGAAAGTGTATTAGTAAAGTGGCTGCAGTATGCCAAGGAGAAAGCAGGAGTGAGAATGAGGCAAGCTTTGCTTATTCTGCTATTCTTTAGAAGATGCTGAATTCTGCCTGGCCCCTCTCTGGGGGCCTAAAGCAACTTCATAATGGCTAAGGAAGTAGTTCCAGTTAATTAGCCCTGAAGATCACAAAGTTTTTACTACTCTTCCAAAAAACCACTTAGATTCTCCCTAGATGTAAAAAAAAAATGTGTCTTCTTTCCCTTTCCTTTACAGTTCCTATCAGAAATGATCCATTTGTCACTTGAGTCACCTTCCAACTAAAGTGCCCTATGAAGACCACACTTTTCTAGTTTGTAATAGCTCACATATTCTGCTCCAAAGTAAAAAAACTCCCACCTCCCAGCCCAGACAAGAGAAATTAGCACCTTTTATTCACAGCATGTGCTGGTTTTTTCTGGGGTAGGGTTACTTTTGTTCACAGTGGCTGGAATGAGGCTGGGTTTTGGATTTGCGTCGAACACACGGTTGATCATGTAAAAATGTTTTTGTTATTGCTGAGCAGCTCTTACACAGAGCCAATGTGTTTTATGGCCTTTTATGCTCCTCATACTGTACCACTGGCAGGGAAGTTGGGGGTGCATGGGAATATGGGAGGAGACACAGCTGGGACAGGTAGCTCCAACTGACCAAAGGGATATTCCATACCCTATACTCAGTATATAAAGTGGGGAATGAAGAAGAAGGAAGAGGCAGGACATTTGGAGTGATGGCATTTGTCTTCCCAAGTAACTGTTAATGCGTGATGGGGCCCTGCTTCCATGGGTAAGGCTGAACACCTGTCTGAACACCTGTCTGCCCATGCAGGGGCAAATGAATTCCTTGTTTGCTTGTGGGCATGGTTTTTGCTTTCTTTATTAAACTGCCAATCTCAACCCATGAGTTCTCCAGCTTTTATTCTTCTGATTCTCTACTAATCCTGCTGGTGGGGTAGTGAGTGAGCAGCTGTGTGCGACTTGGTTGATGGCTATGGTTAAACCATGACACAGCTCAAGACAGTCTTTCTGAATCATGCTGAAGTGCCATGAAATCTTACAGTCCATGATCCTTTCTGTACCACTGCAAACAACATACCTACTAAGAAGTCACAGGGTAATGGAAAACAGTAAAATATCTACTTTTAAATCAGAAATATCTCAGAAATTGTATAAAAAAATCAAAACTTCACTTACTGAGAAAGCAAAAATCACCTAGAACTTAGTGAGACAAACGCGATGGGAAATTGTCTAGAACTGAAGGAAAGAAGGAAGAGATCAGAGGAGATTTCAGGTGGTTCAAATTCATCTAACATTAAAGATCATAGTGAGTGGGTGAACAGGTGAACAGGATCCCTGATGAAGCAGTGATAGAAAGAAAGACTTGCCAATATCACCTTACTTTTGTTTCCCTCAGGACAGAACCAGTTTCTCTGAAGGACCAATGTGGTGAGGCTCTGATGAGAATGTACTACTAGTTAATGCAAATAGTATAAATGACCAGACTAGCAGTGTGTCTCTGGAAGTCCTCTTTTGTGAATCTTCCAACCACAGCATCAAGTGAAGGCAGAATGACAGAGGTAGGTGTTCAATTGACATGTGTATTGGGTAAAAACAGCTGTTAAGCTGAGCTGGAGAAAAGACAATGTGTGCTCAAATTTTAATATCAATTCTCTGTTTTTGTAGTATCTCCTGAATGGGGAGACTATGAAGAATTTCATAGAGCCCAAATACATTGAATGAGACCATGAGCAAGGCACAGGTGTTTTGCCAGTATTTGTCATGATTCTCCTTCATGAAATTGAAGGACACAGCTGCTCAGTCACTACTGATGATATTCATCATATGATCATTGAATAATCTAGGTTGTAAAGGATCTCCAGAGTCATATTGTCTTCATCTTACTGCAGTCACAAGAGAATAATTTCATTCAAATTATCTTCAAAGGGTGCCTGGAACTTCAGACTAAAATTTAGGACTCTAAGTGTGCTTATTTGAGGGGATCAGTTGCTCAAAACTTTTTAGGAAGCTACAGTAATGTTTCAAAGTTGAAGAGTATCTGTTTATTTTAATGCCTAACCCTGGCATTGACCCCACTGAACTACTGACAGTATGCTAGAAATCTCAGAGACAGTTTATGTACTCTTTCTTATTAATGCTATTACTGGCACATCAGTCTTGGAAACCAATATATCAAAAGGCAAGATCAAAGAACTTTTTTTTTGCCTAGAAGAGAACATAAAATTGTACAGAGATATTGTAGTGTGTTGACTCTGGCTGGATATCAGGCACCCACCAAAGCCATTGTATTACTTCTCTCCACAAGTGGACAGAGGAGAGAAAATATAGTGAAAGGTTCATAAGTGAAGGACCAGGGTTTCGTACCTAGTTTTTCCTCATAATTTTCTTCACAAGAGATGTTCTCCGCTTGTATTCTTAACATCTATATAATGTTACTATTCTCTTCTTCATCACTGAGAATGAGTGGCACTGAACTAATCACTTGTGTGCTGATTACAAAACATTGTGTTCATTCCTCGTTAACCTCTATGAACCACTGAGAAATATTGAGCTGACCTGACATCTTTTTATTGTCCCCTTTGTGGCTTATCAGGCACTTAATCACTATAGTTCTGTAGAAATTACTTATAACTTTGTCAACGTGTACTTTTATTTTCACACTGTTACACCAAAACCATGAATATTTGGAATGTTCACATGCAGGTCAAATAGAATAGAATAATTATTTTAAAAAGCAATAATTGCAATGTGGAGCAAACTACGATGACATTGAACTGAAACAAAACAGAAACAGAAGGTTCAGAAAGAAGCTCATCTTCTTTATAGGTAAGAAAAATATTGACTGTGACAGCATTGACAATATTTCAAGAGTTATATGTGTTGCTTGGTTATAATTAAGTAAATTATAGTTGATTAGGGATAAACTGATACAACCAACCCAAAAGAATTAATAAGGCTCAATTCATAATGTTTGATTTACTCTCCTGAATGTGCTCATTTTCAGGACTTCTGGTTAGAGCTCATTTCACCAAGATTTATTGCCCATATCTGAACAAGCCCACATCTCAACTTTTTTCACAGTCAGCTGTGGTAGGTTGACCCTGGCTGGATGTCAGGTAGGCACCAAAGCCACTCTGTCACTTCCCTCTGCAACTGGACAGGGGAGAGAAAATATAATGAAAAGCTCATGAGTTGAGATAAATACTGGTAGAGATCACTCACTGAATACCATCACAGGCAAAGCAGACTCGTTTTGGGGATCTTAATTAAATTTATTGATAACAAAATTAGAGCACAATAATGAGAAATAAAATAAGTCTTCAAAATACCTTTCACACACTCCTTCCTCCTTCCCAGGCTTTACCTCCTCCAAGTTCTCCAAGAACTGCTCCCACTTGTGTCATTCTTCCACAGGGTGCCATTCTTCTGGCACAGCCTGCTCCAGCGTGGGTCTCCCACATGGTCCCAAGCTCTACCAGGAAACGTGCTCTAGCATGGTCTCCTCTCTCCACAGGTCTGCAGGTTCCTGGCAGAAACCTGCTCCAGCACAGGCTTCTCATGGGTTCAAAGCCTTCTTTCAGGCACCCATCTGATCCAGTGTGGGTCTCCTCCATGGACTGCAGGTGGATCTCTCCATCATCTTTGCCCTCCATGGGCTGTAGGGGCACAGCTGGCTGACCATGGTCTTCACCATGGTCTGCAAGAGAACCTCAGCTCCAGTATCTAGAGCACCTCCTCCCCTCTCTTCTCCTCTGGCTCTGGTGTCCAAACCAGAAATTAACTCCTTCCCAGCTAAAACTATTATACTGCCTCAGATATAAATGTCTACTGTGTATCTCTCTACATTTGATGAAAAATCTTGCTTGGGTCTGAATGCATTTCCAACTTTATCTATTTACTGAATTTTTTTTGCTTTTACCAGTTCTTGCTACTTTTAATTTTTAAAAAAATTATTATTTTTTGTTTTCTCATTCAATTTGCTTCAAGAGTGATACCTGTACATGTATCTAACTGTACCTATTATTGTACAAACTATACAAAAATAATTTAATCGGTAGGATTTTAATCTATATCTCCCTTTTTCCATGTTGTCTTAGGTTCTCCAAAACAAAATAATTTTCTGGAAATAATTGAGTTGTGAAGAAGGATGCTTTTTTCTGCATCAAGATATACCCACAGCACTCCTACAGGTTCAGATTGTTTATATTCAGCTGTCTTGATTCATCTGAGAGCATGTTACAGAAATAAATTGAGCAGCAGTGATGAATGATTAGAGACAAGAAATATGTAAGGTTTTCTTCTTACATACCAGCAGCATACAACATGGCTGATCATAAGACATCATTATCTTGACATACAAGAGGACATACCAGAAGAATATTTCAGTCTCCATTTTCCTGAATTGATCATGACTGAAGACATCGGAGACATTTCTATAATAGGGCCTTCCTTTTGGGACTCACTAAAAATCTGGGGTTTTCTTTATAAAAAGCAAGTTTTTTATTTTTTTTTTAGGATATAAAATGTCTAAGTAGTAACATCATTATGGTGTTTGAAAAAATGAAAAAAAGTAACCTTGAAGGCTTCCATACATAATTCAAGCAAATATGAATTGCACTAGTCAACAGTAAAAATAACTTACGGTTCTGGTACAATTTCCTTTAGCAGAAAGCCTCATACAATAAATTTTATCTGCAATTTTAGTATATTTATGAATTCCATGCTAGTACATAAAATGAGGTAACATAGCAGCAGCCAGATAAATATTTTATATATTCTGACTGGAAAAACAGATTCAGATGCATCCCGATGCGTGATGACTACCATTAGTCATAGTCACCTCTTTATGGCCTCGGCCTTCTGTAAAATTTAATTCGTTATGCTCTGCGCATAGCCTGGCAACCATGAATATAATAGGGTTTTTTTGCAGGCATTTGTTCTTTGCCTGCAACAGTCAGGTCACAATGTCCAAGTGTTCACAACGCACATCCAGTGGTACTGAGCAGAGTGCACTGTGGTCATGTTGATGTCAGATAGGAAGCTGAAGTCAAGCAAGACAGGTAACTGTTATCAGTGCCTCATGGACATCCATTTCCACAGAAGATGAGGAATAACACAGACTCCAACACTTCTGAGCCTGAATATGAGCACAATTTGACCTTGCTTTCTTTAACAGGGCAAAACAGAGCAGGTAGGTTACAAAAATTTAAATTAAACGTACTAATAGGTCAAACCAAACTTTGATTGCTGTGTAAATAAACTGGTAGCAAAAGAGTAAGAAAAAAAGGAAAAATCCAAAAATTCACTTGCTGTACTTCAAATCACCAGGGTTATATTAATGCAAAAGCTACACAGATATTCTTGAATTTTGGAAAGAACACACTGCCACCAGTAAGAGCAAAACTTTATTCAGTCAGAAAGGGCAAAAGTTGAAGTGAGTATTTTCTACCCAAAAAACCCACTCCCAACCAAACCAAAAAACACCTTCCAAAAAAAAAAAAACAAAAAAAACCAACAAAAACAAAAAACAAAAAACAAACCCAAAACCCACGGAGAAAGATAGAAGGGAGCAGATGGGAGAAAGTGCCTACCCCAGGCATACTGAGAGCATTTACCAAGTAGCAGGACTAGAATGAGGTCCTATACCCTGAAGAAGCGTTTACCATTTTAAAATCTCATTGATTCCCTTCCTCAAGAAGTAAAAAAAAAAGTATTAGAAGATAGCAGGGAAGCAGCCATGCGTATTGTTCTTTCTTTTAAATATTTAAACACAATTTAAACTAAACAACACCCAAATTGTTTAAGCATAATCCTATTGTAAGAATTGTCCCACTTTTTGTAGTCACAAAAAATCCTCAGTTCAGATAGAGCTTATAAAAAGTCACCTCATGACCCTGCCTTAATGCAGAGCAACGATCATGTAATTTGTAAATGTGAATTTCAGCTTTTTCTGTAAATGGACTTGTGTAACTCCAAATGTGCTCAGCTGGAATATGAGTGAAGGAACTGTTTTTCTTCTCCGAAAGTGACAGGACTGTTACTTTGTGTTTTCTAATTAGAACATGCTTCTACTTAGGTGTCACTAGATAGACAGCAGGTTCAAATTCCTTTGTGATGCTGTACTGGGTGCAGGTGTAAGGGCTTTGGTATGTGGGGAGAGCTGCAGGGGCGGCCTCTGTTAGGAGCTACTGGGGCTGCCCTGGTCCAAACTCAGATATTTCCAGCTGGCTCCCACAGACCCACCACAGGGCATGGCTGAGCCCAGCAGCCACCACGCTGGCAGCTCTGGGAACATGCGTTTAAGAAAAGGCAAGCATTTCACAAAAATGAAGGCGATGATTTCCTGCTCTTTTTACATTTTATGAGGGATAGTAATATTTCTAGGCACCACAACACAGATACAAGAGAAACACTGATTGAAAGTAATGATAAAATACAGCAGTTAGGAGTCTGCTCAGATGCTTCTGTTTAGAGAAGGCAAAAATAGTTATGTAGATAGTCACTCAAATGAAATAAGAAGACTAAGCCTTAAAATCCCTTAAAAGCTTCTTTACCAGTTGAAATGACTCATTATTTCCACTCTATATAGTTGGTAATTGGAAACCTAACTCACAGCTAGTTGCCTACACTGCTCATTCTTAAGGTGTCTAAATCCAGAACTGAATCCAAGTGGCACTTAGTGAGCATAGGCTTATTCCAAAGTTTGAAAATAAACCTAATTAGTGGACACAAGGGATTTCTGTATACCAAAAAAAACCCACAACAAACAAACAAACAAACAAAAAAAAAAAAAACTGCAGAAGCAGATGTATAGCCTACTGAATTTATGCATGAAAGTGGACATATAAATAGACATACATAGAATGACACAGAGTTATCTGTGCAAACCCTCATATTTTCAAGAAGAGTAAAACAGCCATGTCAAATAACCTTTTAATACTCAGTAAAATCACACACTGTATAAAATTTTTACAATCTAGTGGCTTGGTTTTATTTTTTATGTATACATATATATATGTGTATATATATGTGTAAAGCTGATAACTGAGTAGTTTCAATGTGTGGATACTCCTTCAAAATGGGAGAAGACAATACCTCCATCACTAGGAGAAGAGTATCTTTCTTTTTATTTTACATCTAAAGCTGATGCTTTTCAGCAGTGGGGTTCTCAAGACCAATCTTTTATATTCACAAGAGTTCATCTTGTAATGAATTTTTAGAACAAGAGATCAGCCTGTTTTATTAACCTAGTATGCTGTAGCCTGAATAGAAAAAGGAGAAGGAATTATGGAAGATTCTACAATATTTTAATGACTCATAAAATTGTGGTTGTAGATTGGCATATCTATAATTATGAAAACTAACTCTTCTAATTGAATGCAGACATTACAGGGAAATTCCATTAGCAACCTACAAAATAATACAATATTTATATGCTCACACATCAAGGAAGAAAACGATTTGACAAATTGTATTTGCATTTTGGTTTGTGTTCTCTTCTGAGAATGAAATACTGGTCATAAAAAAGAATATGGGATTGTAACACCGAGTACTGGCTTGAATCATTTTCTGTTTTTTCTTCTTTGTTCCTTGTTCAGTTAAACCACAAATAGTTATTTTTAAATTATCCCTTTTCTCTGCCATGTCTAGGTCAGTACTACTCACTTTAACTTCTGAACCTTCTTTATATCAAGCTGAAAATCTTGCCTTTATCAAACTATTTCTCTATGAAGTCAACAGTCTCTCTCTTTCCCAAAACTGCTCATCCTCTCTTCTGCCACTTTCCCTTCCATCAAGGTGGGGGAATATGGGTGGGAAAACATTAAAGGATCGAAACCCCTTTCAGTATGCTAGGGTTATAGAATTCAACTCTAGCCAATCTTAAATTTAAGTCTGAACTTGTGATTTTACTTTCCTCATATAATCAATAGGCACCTAAGAGGTTGATTGATGTGTCAACTGTTAAAAGCATTTCTTTAAAGTCAGCTGAACCACATTCAGAGGATTCAGTTTCTCTAAAATGACTTTGAAAGTTTAAAATGTAGTAGCTTTAGATATCTGATTCAACATGTGATATTTCCACGAGGTGATTTAGAAGTTCAAAGTCATGCTCTTGGCTTCATCTATTAAATTGGTAGAAAACCAGAAGGCCATTGTTGAAATAAAGTAAGAAAGAGGCATGGAATGAAAAAGAAACATAATTTTTTATTGGCACATTAAAAGAATCTCTTTAGACCATGGACTCAGTTTCTACTATACTGTATATTCATGAGATCATAATGTTGAACAATGATGAAATTACTAACTGTCTGCATTTGTTTTGGGTTTGTGGGTCTTGGTTTTTTTGTGATTTTTGTTGTTTTTTTTTTTTTTTTAATAAGCAAGGATACTCAGACAATATTAATGGATGTTGAAAAAAAAAAAGGATTAATGATGATGTGCATTTGCTCCTATAGGAAGATAAGAAAATCCGTGAGTAAAATTAATGCTTCATTCATCCAAGAATTGTTTGAAATAATTGATTGTTATACTGGCTTACAGAGGAGTTCAGCTTTAGGCTATTGCAGTTATTTAAAAAATCCCCAAATTTTGTCATGAGACTTGCCATGAACAAAAAGACACAGGAATAAGGCAGGTGCAGTGCAGGCATATTTTGCCATAATATGGTTATGGGGGTAGCATTCATCTTACTAATTGTTCATGTCTTTGTTGCAGATATCTGGAGTTGTTAATCTGAGATAAATTTATATTATGGGGAGAATCACTTGTCAAAATAAGACCCACAGATATGGATGCAATCCTGAATTTGAGAAACCCAGTGGAAATTAAGGCAAAATCATTTTCTATAAAGACTTATCAAAGGGTTGGCAAATGTATGCTTGATAAAATCTTCTATTTTTGGGGGGAAACCTGTAACTTCTAACCAAGTTAATATCAATTTACCTTAGGAAACCTGATTCCCTTAATCCTGCTTCCCAAAGAAACCTGAAATACAGCTTTTTTAGATGCCAAGTCCACTAGCCCTCCAAAGAAAAACAATACCAGCTATACAAGTGTATAGTTTGGGGAAAGTGATAAAAATATTACAATTACAATTAAAATTCAGAGAGGCATTGTTTTACTTGAAAGACGTTCAGCACTGAAATGGAGAACAGATCTGAGGATCAACTACTTTATTCAATGTCTGTGATTAGTATCCCACCTTCTATGACATATAAATGTGTTTCAGTTGTAATTGTTGTAGTGAACTGGGGCTCAGAAACAATAACTTTGATTTCTATTTTAAAAGACAAGAAAATCATCACTATGCTGGTGCTTTCCATGAGGGTAATGATACAAACATTATTTGTACTGACATTAACTATTTCTTGGTTTTGAAATTTTCAATTATATGTTCTTTGAAGCTTCCTTCTATTTGTAATTTTTTTGTTGTAAAATAAATGATTATTAATGTTGCACTATGACTAAAACATACCATGGATTTCACAGATTAGGCAGGGTAAAATCTAGATTGTCATGTTTTATTTAGTGAAATAATTTTTTGTTTTGAATAATTTATTTTTCATTTAAAAACTACAACACCCACCTGCAGTGATACAGGCAGAATGTAGCTTTCTTATTAAAACCACTGTGAATAATCCAATCAAACCTTGCAATGTTTCTGTCTTCTATTATACTGATTTAAATTTTGTCTCAAAAGCTTAGGAAGATTGAGGAAAGAAGGAATCTTTTCTGAGTTTGTTTCATTGTATTTTCATTTACAACTTACTATTGTCAAATGCTCTCAGGCATAGATGCCTCTAAAATTAGAATTTATTACTCAGTTATGCTGTGGCATTCATCAGTTTGCATCTAAGATGGCAATGTGTCCATCTCAAGATTTGAAAAAAAAATGAGCTCTGGATTGAAGCCAAAGTGAATGAATTTTTCTATATTTCTTAAAATTTCAAACATTCATGAAGAAATTTTTTATCCCCTCCAGCTTTTATGGATGATACTTCAAGAAAGTTTCAAAAAGGTGTACATTGTCTTGTTTTCAGTGTGTTGCTGCCCACATTGTCCCCTCCTTGGTCCTGTAACCCATGATGTGTTTCATTTCCCAACCCATTTCCACCTCTATTCTGATTCTTCACCCCTGACGTGACTCACCCTACATGGCTACCTTACTCCTGTATTAAAGCCTCTCTCTATCTCATCCCTTTAAATTATACTATTTCTTCCTCTATTCTGCAACCAGAGTTTCCATGATAAAGTAATTGATAACAAAGTTTACAGATGGTGTCTGCACCTGAAGAAACACCACAGAAAAAGACTGGCCATTGAATGTGTTCTAAAGAGTGGAAGATTCTAGCATAGACACCAACAAATTAAAAACTATTATTAAGTACAAATAAATTATATGAGGAAAGCTTATACAGCAAAGGATTTAAAAAGGACACATAAAGTGCAGAATCCTAGTGCCGCCATCTCAACACCAAGAACTGTTAAAGTTTTCCTTGGAAAGCTGATATTCATAGGGAAATATGTATCTCTCCTACCTCTCTGTAGACATAATCTTAGAATCCTGCTTTTCAAAATGACATTTTAAAACCTTCCTTCCCATCCACTTTTAAAGGAAAGATGGTTTTCTTAACAGCCCATGGTTAAAAAAAAACAACCAACCAACAAACCAAAAAATTTGTCTTTTGATGGAAGTCTACCACTAATCACTGTTGCCTCCACCAAGCTGCCAAGTTCCTTCCTCAATTTCCATACTATAAAGGACTTTCTTTTACCACTTAAAAATATTTAATTTACAAGGCTGATAAGACATTCTAAGTTTCATGGATTTTCTGGAACACCTAATGAATATACAGCACAGCAAATTCCAGAGTAAAAACAATTACGTGGCACATAACATTTAGAAAATCTCTGTCTTCTGGAGCTTGGAGGGTGCTACACTGCTTTGTAGAGGATATCTATTAGTGAAATGTTACTATAGTAGGGTGATAGGGGGAGTTTTCATAACAATTTCTATTTTATGTGCATAACGATTGTTTTCCATGTTATGCTAACAGGTCAGATATACTTCCCTAAATAGAAATTATGAATATGCATTATGCTGTGCCTGTAATGGTTAGTGAAAGGAACAGGGATCTACTCCAAAGCCATGTGATGCTGATTGGTTTATGGCAATGCTATTTGGAAATAATCCCATGAATAACAGACACTTTTTGGAAAAAAGGTAGTTGCGGAAGATCATAATAAAGCTAGAGAGCTCTCCCACACTGAAGCAACATGAACTGTCAGGGGTCCTCTGAGTCCTTTCATTCAGGATGAAAAATATGACGAAAGAAAGATATATATAATTAATAAATATTTTAGAATTATGTTTGTTTGGGATTTTTTTTATTTTATTTTTCAGAGAAAAATAGAAGCAACTTACCTTAGTAAAAATGAATGTTAAAATAACCCATGAAGAAGAATATGGGATCAGTCATCACTATGTTTCTTAAGATGTCCTGGCACTTGAACTCTCCTCCCCAGCCCACCAGGGTAAGAGGGAAAGAGAGGGCAGTTAATGAGTGGCTGCTGGGTTTTTCATCTCCATCTGGGTTTAAAACTATGACACAGGTATAAGAGGAAAAATTACATTTTTAGTAACAGTCCACAATTAGTTCTCAACCCCCTTCTCTCAACCAACCAACCAACCAACCAACCAACCAACCAACCAAAACCCCAATGTTTTTGCATCTCCAAAATTACACTATTAGTACAAATGAGTGAACACAACAAGTGATAAGTGGAAAATTATGAATATATCCTCTGGTATTATATGTACATACTCTGTTAGCATTTCATAGTTTCATCATAAATTGTTATCTTCTGAAATGCTCTATCAAATCTTTAGAAAAATTCTATCAGAAAAGGACAATTTATTCACTGACACCTATATTGTATTTCTGCCATTTCTGTGTTAACCTTGCAGTAAGGATGGAGGTATTTATGCCACAGTTTGTAAGCTCTTCTGGCAACTTTTCAAAGCTGCTTTATTGTTACTGAACACTGTGAAGCGCTTTTGCATCATGTTCCTGTGATCTAGCTTCCTATTTCACTCAAGTTTCATTTGCTGATATAAGCAAGCTATACTTTGACTACACATTAATTTTTGATGCTTTTGAATAATGGTGTATATATAGTACAAGGAGATCAAAGAATTATTATGAGAAAAATACAAGAAGCTCACTCATCTCCTCCACAGTCCTCAGTTTATTAATTTAATCATTGACCAATTTACATTGTCTCACATTACTAGAAAAGCATAAAGTCTTATTTTAGTTCCAGAAATTACTATGAAATATTCAAATTTCTACTTATAAAAAATCTTGCTATTCAAATATCAGAAATTACATTGTTTTGTCTTATAAAATCTAATTATAGACAGGAAGTTTGGGGTTACAGAATTCACAAAAATATAACAACACAGTATAAAACAACCAATTTGCATAGAAGCATTGTGAAGTCCTACTGATTTTTCAAAATTTTATCCAGTCCGTCTTGATCTCATAGACTATTGGTTGCTAACATTTGGATCTTCAAATGAAGTTTTCCAACAGTTGTGAAGGAGAGTGAGGAATTGCTGGATTGAAAAGTGGCAACTGGAGGATTCCGCCTGGACTGTAAGAGTTTGAAAGATGTAACTTCCCTGGAAATTCCTTCTCTATTTAGTTATTGATTTAGTCTAATTAACAGCAATCAACACTTCAGTCTGAGATTTCCACATATCCATAGGGAAGGGTAACAAGAAGAATTACCTTAAAGTGGTGATGTTTAGTGTAAGAGATGATCATAAAAATGATTAGGGATAGTTCTTTTCTATGAAACAGTAAATAAATGGCCTATAAAAAGAGGAAAAATGAAGATTTTCTTTTTTTTTTAAGTCTCAGATTGTCAATGTAAAATGGGGTAAAGAAATAAGAATTAGATTCCTCTCTCTTTAGGCAGTAAAATCGAGACAAACAGAAAAGTAATCTTAAATATTTTAAACAATAAAAACATGTTTATCTCACTGTAAAAATATAAGATCTTGTCACAGTCTTCTTCCCTCTCTGACACTCAAACCCTTTAGATTTTATCACACAATGGTGGAGGATTAAAGTTCTGAATTTAAAGGTTCTTAAACTTTTCTGAAATGGAACATTACTTTTAAAACAACCTTTAAAAATCTTTATGTTAAAATATGCAGCATGACTTTCTACAGCTCTGGAAATTTATTGCAAATAAAAAACATGGCTAGCATTTCCAGACACTTGTGCTGGTCTTCCATAACCAGCAGCACTTTAAAGGGTTCAATCTTATTTTTATGGATGTCTAAGAAAATGCTGCCTAAGCTGCCCGTTATTGAAAATGCTGTGTCCAGAATTTTAACTCACTCCAAGCAATTCAGTATGTCACTCCAGTCTTGAGGGAGAGCCACAGTGCAACTGCTTGTCAAATATCAGATTTATTTTAAAATTGCTTTAATGATTCTACAACAACATACAGTTTTGGATTTACAGCGGGGGCACAGGAATGGTAGTGGGTGTGGAAGAAATGAGTGAGTAAAACCTATGTTGGAACAGAAATAGATCAGTCCAATAAAGGAGCTTGAATCCTACATCATCTGTATAGCAAAAGTAAAATCAGATTTTTTAAAGAGATATTCACAGTCCTAATCTTTTTACATAGCTGACCAGAAAGTTATATTTGAAGAATCCTAAATAAAGTTTCTAAATATGGTCATAAGCAATAAGAGATGTCTATGGTAGTATATCCCAGAATGCATTACTCCTTTACTAGGAAACACTTCAAGAAACAGCCATGTTTCCAGAAGAGATGGACAAACATAAGAAATGTAAAAATATAAAGCAATGAACAAATATGTACATGCTTGAGCTATCTTCTTAACATATATATGTATTTATTATGTACATATGTACATGTACAAGTATGTGAACAAAGGTACATGTATATACATAATATACATAACACCATGTATAGCACGCATACACTATACAGATGCTGCATTTATTGTATTTTTTATTAGTTTTGTAGAGTCAGTTCTTATTGTTTTTACTTTTTTGTCCTTTCGTCTTTGTTCCTTTCTCAATGACTCCAGTGCTATCATATACCTTCTGTACATCATTATCTCTCTTTTCCTTGATGTGCAGTTGTTAGTCCTCTTTCAGATGAAGGCAATGTTATCTTACTTTCTCAAATCCCTTGTACAGAAATATATTAATTCCTGAAAGTCATAAAACTACCTCAGATTGTTTTGATTTAGTCATAGACCTGAAATAAAAAATTGTGCCTTTATAGCATAAAAAGTATTCTGAGATAATTTTCCATGTTAGAAACCTAGTCCATGATTTTGTTGGTCTTACTAATAGTATAAACACACTGTCTGAATCAAGATTGTAATATTATTCAGCAGAGGTTTTATAATGCATTATATGTAACATATTTTGCATGCATTTCACTAATGTTCAGCCATGAACTGCCACAAAATTGTTGCTTTTTATGCATATTTGTAGAATTTTTCCATAACCTTAAGTCATCGATGATTTTTTCTTTGTTGGTTTGCAGTCGGGCACATATATAAATGCAATGGCATATGCATGACTACAGAGTAGCTGACATACTGTACCCTCATTCTTTAATCTCTCAGTAAGTTGCTTTGTTGAACACTGCCTTTCCTCTTGACCCCATTTTGCAATGCAGCAAATGCTAATACGCAGTTGAAAGGAAGAGTCAGAGGGCAATCAGACACTTAGGAGATGAGAAGCTAGAGTCAGGCTGACAGGGAAGGGTAACTGCACCAGAACTGTGGTCTGTTCCATGGAATGAAGAAGATAAAGGAGAAAGGCGATCAATCAAGTTTATATTAATTATGAAATTTAAAGGTTTTTGAGTAACATTATCAAACATTTTAAGTTCAAAATTTAAATTCACACCAGCAGCTCAGTGTGTCACTCCATTTTTTACTTCATGAGGCTTCAGAAATTCTTTCAACAGCATTAACACCAATCTGTTTTCTACTTTAAGGAATATAGCCTTCTGTGATACCTGTTGTAATTTCAGCTGATGTATCACAGTGCTGTTCAGACTGAGAAACACAGGTTTATCTAAGCGTCAGAAAAAACTTATGCTATAACTAATATTATACTTTCCCTGATGTTTGTATCATCAGGTGATGTAGAACGTGATTTTGTTTGGATTATTCCTTTTATAGGGGAACAGAACAATTATTTTAAAAATTGAGATAGTACAAAAGTCATAGACCTATCTGTTAAATATAAAAATCCTCTTTACTTTGTGAGGAAAGGAACTCTTTTTTTTCAATAGACTCAAAACCAAAGAACATTTACCTTTATTATTCTCTCTTATTTTTCTTACACTTATAACTTTCTCCACATTTAGCTGGTTTATACAGCTTCCCTTAAGCTTGTTCATGAATAACTTATGAGCCCATTTTGTCTCAATTTCCATATTTTTGTTTTTAATCAGCTGCTTTATCACAGTTGAGGGATGCATTTAGACCGTCTCTTACCACATTCAAACTGTTCCAGTGTGAAGTGTATATATTTCATCACTGTCTCAGTGCAACTTTAATTTAAGAATTAACACAATTTATATCAGTTTGAATGAGATTATACAAGCATTTAAATACTAGTATTCTACTAGCTGAAACCTAAGTATTCATTCTAACACTGTCTCCAGTGATGTATAGGTTGTCTCTGCTAAGAGCAGGAAAACCTAGATAAGCAAAATGACTCACTAAAACCACAGTCTGAGTCAGGGTTAGGATGAGCATTAAACACACAACACAATTTTTTTAGGTTGTTTTAATCACAAGAACTTATGCTTATAGAAACACAGAATTGTAAGGGTTGGAATGAAGTTCTGGAGATCATTTAGTCCAACTCCAATTCCAAGGCAGGGTCATATAGACCAGGCTACACAGGAATGCATCCCAGTGTTGCATAAGCTGTGGGCTCCTGGCTGCTATCCTGACTCCTATGAGGTTTTCCTGATTCAAGAAGTCCACCTGTTCAGGGCACTAGGGCACTTAAGTGCTCCACTGCTCATCGTGCTGGCATAAGAGCTGCTCACCTTGCCAACTGCCAAGTCGTTTTTAAACATGATACTAGCAAAATAATGAAGCAAGATGAGAAAAGTACAGAAAGAATAATTATGAGTAGTCATTTTGGGCTCAGGACATTGCTGTAGCAATAGGGGCACTGCCAGCCAGCTCTGCAAAGGGCAGTCTTTGAAGTGTTTATAACAGCCAGTTCAAGCAGTGGATGCAAGCTGTATTCCTAGGGTTAAGGATTCATTCCTGTTCCTCTTGTGTTTGCAGTTATAAAGAGCCAGGAGGAGAACATTATATTAAAACTTACTTTCATTTTAAACCAATTTGATTTCTGTAGTTTGGCATTAAATGTTTGTATGAAAACATACAGATCAGAATGTACATCCAGAACAAATAGAATCATAGAATCATAGACTATCCTGAGCTGGAAGGGACCCACAGTCATCATTGAAAATCCAACTCCTGGCCCGGCACAGAGCAATTCCAAAAATTAAACCATGTGCCTAAGAGTATTGTCCAAATTCTTCTCGAACTCGGTCAGGCTTGTGCCGTGACCACTTCCCTGTGAGTCCTGATCCACTGCCCAATCACCTTCTGGGTGAACAGACCTTTCCTAGTATCCAACCTAAACCTCCTCTAACACAATTTCAGGCCACTCCCTCCGGTCCTGTCACTGCGCACCACAGAGAAGATGTCTCTGTTGGGTTGGCCACTGCACACACATGGACACTGCACCAGATAAATGACATAAAAAGCGTTATATTTCAGGAAGACTGCATATTTATAGACTATTCTATGTTATCATTCGTGTTGCAAGTTCATTGGCTACTAAACCACAACAATGAATTCCTCAGTTATCATTTAACTACAATATAATACCAGTGGTTATCTATAGCATAAGCATTCAGACATTCAGAAAAATAACATGTGTGGGTATGTTGCAGTTTTCTCTTTCTATTGTTTTGGATTCTGTACTTCTGTTGATACTACACTTCCCTGGGTAAAGCTGATTATTTTCTTCTCATGGGCTTTTCTCATGAATAGAAATTAACCATGTCCAAATTGTGATCTCTGAAGCCTTCAGACCAGCTCTCAGCATCAACAAGAAGAGATCAGTGTCTGGTCCTCCTCTTCCCCTCATGAGGAAATTCTAACTGCGATGAGGTCTCCCCTCAGTCTCCTCTTGTCCAGGCTGAACAGACCAGGTGACCTCAGCTGCTTCTCATGTGGCTTCCCCTCCAGACCCTTCACCATCTTTGTTGCCCTCCTTTGGACACTCTAATAGCTTTATACCCTCCTTTTCTCCAGAAATAAATATTAGTGAAATGTACTTAAAGTTGTCGGCGGTGTTGCATCTTTAACACAGTTGTTAATAGAACATATAACAAAAATAATATTTTCTCTTTTTCTTTTTTTTCCCCTAAGACTGGAGCAGACCTATGTTATTCTTAAAATTAGTTTTATATTGCCACATGTATACAACACCAGTTGATGATTTTTATAATTTTAAGATTTGGGTGAAAGACAAAGGAGAAATGTGGGGTGTTTGAGGGCACCAGTAAACCTAAATGTCCCTGAGCAGCACACATGCGGCCTTCACCTACACACCCTACCCCGGGCCCAGAAATCCCATTTCAGCCTGGGTCTTCACTTATTATCTGAATGATGTTTTAGTCTTGGTGATCTCCAGCTCAGCTGCAGCAGTACTGGATCCCATGGATCCTGATCTGTGGACTGTTTTCCTGGCTTGACCTCAGCTCTGCCTCATCACTCTGGTCCTGCCTGAAGGTCCCAGGGCTGTTTCTGATCTTGACTCACCTCATCAGACTTGATCCTACGCTCTCTAAGCCTGAAAATTGCTATAAAGCTGTCTTTCTCAAGTGTCTGTGACCAAGGTTTTAAATCTAAATTAATTTCCATTTGAATTAATTTTTTTGCCTTTCTAATTTCTTGATCATTTACTTGCATAGTAATTTTATGCAGGAACTCTATTCTTTGACTAGAAGCAATTGGGAGATATTTAAGTGCATACCAGTAGCTAGCAGACCAGGAAAGCCTGGAAAATTTAATGGGAGGTTACAAAGTGTGTAGCATGGCAAGGGTGGTGAAGCATGTTCAGACTAAGTAAAACTGGCAGCATAAATAGCTTTTAAATGGATGTATAACCTTTTTAAAGGTTAGCTATTCATTCTCCCTCTTTCACTTTTATCTGACTGAAATAAATGCCTCCATAATTCCAGTGAGATCTGAGATACTGTGGGAAATTCACTGAAAACATAAGACTGTAATCCTGAGTACCAGACAGACTTTGACCATCTGAAATATGGGTTTTTTCCAGATGCGTGAGACATTGGTTGATTCTCCTTCTCATCCTATTCTTTCCCTCTTTCATATGAGTACATCTTCACACTATACATATTCTTTGAACTTAACTCAATTTTAGTGTTATTCTGACCTCTGTGGCTCTCATATTTTCAAATGCTCCCAAAACTTCAACTTTCCTTCACATCTAAGCAATTAGGTAAAACATTACCTTGTTTTAAAAAGATTTGAACTATGAACCAAAAAAAAAAAATATTTTGTCTGTATTTACAGACATATAGTCACGTATAATTTTTCAAATCATCTCTGTACATATGCTGTGTTCTATGCTCTGACTGAGATTTAGGGTTGACCTCTGAATATGCACCATACAGTCATCCTCTCCATCATATTTTTCCCACTCCTGAGCTTTTTCCTCTCTTACTGCCAAGTTCTGGTTTCTTTCACAACAAAGTTAACATCTTCTCAAGAACTGTGAAGCAGGACAAAACGTCAGGCCAGTTCCCTTTTAAAATTACTAGGGACATCCCTAATTTCCATTACCTTTCAAAGGTTAATAGCTTCACAAAGATATCTTCAATCTCTCTCACTACAGGATGCTGTACAGGTCTGTCAATTGCAGTGTGTTATTATGAGTAAAGGTTGGTAAGGAGTCCTTGATCCTCATCCACTGCTGATGTTTTTCCTCCACCAGAAACTCTTTTTCAGGGTTTAAGTTTTATTGGAAAACTCTTTTTTTTTCCTCCTTGAATTTGAATTGAATACACATCAACTATAAAGTTCACTTACAGAGGACTCAGATGCTTTGAGGCAAAACAAATTCACTTCATCCTCTCACAATGGAGAAGAGACTGCAAAATAATGGCTTTATTTTTTCTGCAGTTTTGCTCTGTATATATTTTGTTCATTATCATAATTCAGATTTGAAAGTATTTCACAAATGCTTAATTAGCATCAGTTTTCCTCTTCATTATATTGATTGCATATATAATATATTATTTATATTGTCTAGCACTTTATATGTTCTAATTATGCTCGTATTACACTACCTTATAATTTAAAATTTGGTTGGGAAGGAGAATAGTCTTAAATTTGTATAACAAAAAAATGCAAGGGGTTCTTTATTGTTGATTTAGATTTCTGAGAGATGTAATCAGGGAGAACATTGGCATAAACCTATGTATGTGTGACATGAAAAACTAAAACTTCTTAGGGATGTAGTTATTTAATTACAAAATTAGATTTGATCACATAAGAACCTTAGGGCTAGCAATCTGGAGAAATGGAGGAAGAGTCTCATCACATGATCATTTCCAAATTTGACATGACAGTATTTAAATTTCCATTACTGAAATAAGTATAAAATTATTATATGAATGCACCATGTGGTATTGTGTATTAACAGATGCTATAAATGTCCCAAAGGAAACATTTTCTCAGGATGGTACTGAAGACATATTACAAAATTTTTTCCATTGCTATTCTTTCTCAGTCTTCAAGCAATCTTAGGTGATTGTGTTCCCTTTATAAAATTGCATTATCCAAAGCAAAAAATATGTCTCATTCTGGTTTAGATACGTTATGAAAAAATCGTTTATATACATTAAGAAAGAAGTTTTTTTTCACTTAACACTTTTCTTTATACAAAACCATGTCAACTTTGTCCCTTGGTAAAACTAATTCTGATCATGGTACTATTGATCTGTTTATTCATGGTAGTTTCATGGATATCATATCCATTACTGGCACACAGAAGTTAATTTTGACTACTGTTTAAAGCTCAGTTAAATAAATCTGAATTTTTTCGTGTTATGCTTCAAGACTATTCAGTGATAGTACTAAAATTATGCTATGCCAACACTGATACATGCTTTAAATAATTGAATTTGGGCTTCATGTGGCATCCAGCACTGTTAATAAACATTTTTTGCCATGTTGAATCCTTTTTAGATGTTAATTATTCACTTTCACTACTTTTTCTTCATCCAGAATTATGAAACAACACTGGAGACTATTTTTTTTCCCAAACATACGTAATTTTTACTTTGCATGTATCTGAGAATTCATCTTTTTAGATCACTAGGCAGCCTTGACATCTGCTTAGTACAAAACAGGTATGAATTTGAATGTGTAGATACTCAATCACATTTTATAAGGCTTTAGCCATCCAGCTCTATGCAGTATTAAATATTTCCAGAGGACTTAAAACTTGAATTTTTCATGTGAGTATAATTGTTTGAAGACATCTTCTGGAATTAAGCCTAGGTATAAATGATAATTATTATTAGGAGAAGCTGTTTTCTGTAGAAAATTTAAGAAATAGTACAATAGTTAATGGAGGGTTGACAAACCTTTTCAGTAAAGTTATGGATCATTGAAATGTAATTAGTATGGAGGACTTCACAGGCAGATTTCCAGTCTTAAGGTAGAAATCCTTCATTTAATAATTAAAGATGTACTTTAGGATGAGTTTATCAACTCCACCATTTATAATATTTATCTCTTTAGATGAGTTTCTGGAAGAGAAGTTTTTTCATTACAATAACTGAGTTATCTGGTCTTTACCTATGCACAAAGGCACAGAGCACACAGGATAAGAGCATCTTAAAAGTATAAAACAATTATTTTTCAGTTAACACACACACAAAAGAAAGCTAGGATTAATGCAAGAAAGGTTATGGAAGTGAAAAAAAACCTAGACAAAAGAAGAGAAAGAAGGTTACAGCTCTAGGCATATTCACAGGGATTGACCTTTTTGTTGAGGCCAACAGCTAACCTGAAGGCTTCACAGATCTTAAATTGGACATGGTTAACTTCTACTCATGAGAAAAGCCCATGAGAAGGAGTAACCAGCTTTACCCGGGGAAGTGTAGTATCAACAGAGGTACAGAATCCAAAACAACAGAAAGAGAAAACTGCAACATACCCAAGACACCCTACCTGTTACTTTTCTGAATGCTTGAATGCAATCCAATAGATGACCAGTAGCATGATATAGTAGTTAAATGATAGCCAGTGAATCCACTGTTGTAATTTAGTGGCCAGTGAATTTGTAACACAAATGATAAACATACAGATATAAATATGCTGCTTTTCTGAAAATATAACACTTTATGACATTGTCCAGTGCAGTGTCCGTTTCTGTCGTGGCCGCCCCAAGAGCGACACCTGTTCTCCATAGAAAAGCAGTATCTGTTGTAAATTTTATCTGTACTGTAGATCTATACTTCCCCAGGGATTCATCATCATCCACATCCGGTCTTTCACTTTCTAGTGTGTCCTCAATTCTTTCTACATAAAAATAACAATGTTTGGGCAATAACTGGCTTTATTGTCTGGTGTAAATTCCTGAAACTAGTCTTAAGCCAGTTATTCCTATGAAAATTGAGGTAACTTGGAAATTTGGAAGAAAAAATTTCTCCTATGGAATAGTAGGAATTTTTCAAAACAACCTACAATTTTTTAAAGTAAGTAAGCAAAGGTACTAAACAATGCCCTTAATGAAAGGAGGCTGATTACATGTGAAGTTCCACAAGAATATTTTTGGGGTCCTATTCTGAATCATAAATTATTGAGAATTGGAATAGTGAGGATCATAGAATGGTTTAGGTTGGAAGGACCTCAAAGATCATGTAGTTACAATCACTCCTGCCGTGGGCAGTGACACCTTCCACTAGACCAGGTTACACAGAGCCCCATCCAGCCTGACCTTGAACATTTCCATGGGGCAACCACAACTTTTCTAGGCAGTTTTCTGATATTAACTCATTATATATTCACAGTGTTCTCAAGGTGTCCATTGTTGGCCTATGCATACAAATGTTACCAATCTTGGTGTTATTTGATATAGCTTGTTTTATGTATATTACATTTAGTGTAAGATGGTACACTGTTCATCAGTAACTAAATGCAAGTTTTCAGCAAATTAACTCTGTAAATGTTATTAAAGAGATACCTTTAATTTAATTGAAATACATAAGAACTCATTTTCATGTGAAATTATTTTATTTAACATCCAGAGTATTTATCTCTTTAAGAATGTAACAAAAATGCATAAATGTATACTACAGGTAACTGCTATTTATTTTGTTTCTATATTCAGAAATTAAAGTGCAATATCAAGGTGAAATGAGTCTACAGTAACCTGGGTTTACATGTGCAAACCCTCACAAAAAGAAGATGCTTTTTATCAACTTCTATGAATGGTTTACCAGTAGATGATTGATAACTACAGAGTGCTATCATTCTACTTATCTTCACTTTATGCAATAAATTTATTCTGCCTGTAACTGTACAAATCCTTAGGCATGCAACATTTTGCACTCCAGAGAGGTGTAAATCAAGACCAGCTATTTAATTAATGGCTATTTCTTTTCTGAACACCTGAATATCATGTTGTTACTTGGCAGTCACAATTCACTCAATTCATTCTGATCTTGCTTTATGTCTCAGTACTTCACAGTGGAGAAAAGTTCCCCCGGTCAAATCAGAAATGGAACAGGTACACTGAGAGTAATTTCTTCAAAGGAAGATTAGTGTGGGGGGATGTGGGTAAAAATATTATTGTCTTAAAATTATAAATTTATAGCAAACTACTGAAAAAATCTGCTGCAAGTTTTCATCTTACGTTGTTGTATCACTGTTATGTTGATGAAAATAAAAATTACACATCCTTGTATAATGGAAAACCGTCTAAAGACTGTGTCAGTTTAGCTGTTTAAAATGTCCTAAGAACTCTGGCAACTAAGAATTTCAATTGCAATTACTGACATCATAACTAACCAAAACAATTATATAACTTTCCCAGGTCTATATTTTGTCAAACAGTTATAGTCATTTATATCTCTTGATCATCTAAAAGTCTTAGTGACAGCCCTAGCATGCAAAACATAATTTATATAAAAATATAAATATCTGTTAAAAATAGATATGTAAATAGACTGTAATGTAGTGGTGATGAATTATAAAGTTATCTTAATAATTTTCGTTAACCACATCAGCCATACAGCCTAGGGCTGAGATGACACTGTTTCCAATTCCCTGTAGCCTTATTGTCTGTGGATTCTAGTAAAAATACAAGCCCAAGTATGGGCTGGTGTAGCACAATCTCCATTTCCCCTGGTTATTAAATTGTGCATCCTTCCTGGACTTCTCCATTTTTGGTCCTACTTTGGTGAGGATGAGTGATCTACACAGAATGTACAGACCATGAACAAAAACTATAGGATTTTGAAATTCACTGAAGGATCCAGATACTAAAGATTACCTAACCACATGAAGCATTTACCCTTTTATTGTTCTATATGCTGAAGAAATAAATCTCTATATATTTCAGCATAGTCCTTCTTATTGGCTTTGCTGAAGATTATCTTTTCATAGCTTCTCTTAAAAGAAAACTGCTTCCTATAAAGTCCTATCCATCCTTGGAATATTGTCTTCTCTAAAAAAAACTACATGCTGCTATAAGTAATAAGAGAAAATATAATTTTCAGTTTAAAACAATATAAAATGTATTATGAACAAGATTTGGTTTAGGTTTCTATAAACCATTTTAAAACATTCAGCTCAGTAGACTAGGTTGGAAAAACTGTAGTTTTCTATCAGAAATTTGTAAAAAAAAGTCTGTAACTTTTAAAAGCTTAGGTTTTTATCGAAGAAATATTTGCAAAATTAAAATCAGATTTTTGTCAAATTTAATTTTGTCAAAATAAGTTTGCTGGAAGTGATGTAGGAGTTATAACTTTCACTTTTTCTTCAAAGAAAAGCAAAAGGAATGAGAAGGCAGCAAATTAAATCAACCTATAGATAATAACTATTAATATATACCCATATTAATAAATACACAGATATTAAATATATTATTAAAATTCTTTAAAATGCTATTGCTAAGAGTAATAGTGTGCATTTTTGTTTTAATCATTATTACAGTATCATTAATCATGACAATTAATATATCCTTTCTAAACTCACTAAATAATGAAAAAAATAATGCTATCCACCCCCTCTTACTTTAATAATTTTTAAAGAAATTTAGTCAAACAAAGTATATTTATATGATTAATAAAAAACCCAATACTTTTAAAATATTTTGGAATATCTCATTCTCTATTCTATTACATGTAAAAGAAAATAAATTTAATTAAGTAACATCCACATATCATGCTTTGAGACTTGGTTACCTATCTATAAAGCTGTATAAATGAAGAGTTCATTGCCAAGACAGTGTGTAAAAACCGTCTCTTCATTTGGAATCAGGTCAGAATTTCTAATGAGCATTAATTATCAGCAGCCTCTCAAATAAAACTTAACATGACAAGAAAAACATGGACCAAACCAAAATTCTCAATATCAGGACTCAGATTTTAATGGTATTACTGAGTCTATTTATTTTGAAACTGATAGATCAGTTAATTAAAATTATGATTTAAAAAGATTGAGCAAAGAGTTTCAGCACTGAAAAAAAATGAAACAACCCAAAATTTGTGTATTTTAAGTGTGTGGGATGAAGGGAAATAAGAAGTGTTGGAAATAAAGAATTGAGTACAGAAGAAGGAGGAAGAGATAAATGTAGAATGAGTCCCAGTTAGGCAATGTTTTCTTCAAACATGTTTTATTCAAAAGGAAATGCAGCAGCAAAGTAATAACAAAAACCTCTCTAGGAGCTGAGGGGAGAATTAACAAACATATTTGTTGATACCTCTGAAGCTCTTAGCTAGGAAAAAAGGATATCCTGGAATGAGTCAATAACATACATAGGAACTGAGGTGAATAAAAAAGAACATTAAGCTCAGCCTGTTTAATCAATCTTAACAGAAACTTGGATGAACATAAACTGGAAACAGTGTAAAGGATATTATCCCTTTAAAGAATGCTATCTATTGAAATTAGATTATGCATTTGAAACTCCAATTTTCATTTCCTTAGGAAATACCATTGTTTTCAATAAACAGTAAAATGTTTTCAAAAACAAAGTAATCTAAACTGTTCTACTATGGTCTTCTTTAGTCTTTCTGGGAAAGGTCATAAAATATATGATGCATCTGGCAAATAAAAAGAATTAGAAGCAACAGAGAACCAAAAAGTACACTTTCACTTTTGAATAACTCAGTTACTCACTTTATGAAAATAAGTTGTAAGCCGGCACTGGTAAGGTCATACCTCAGATAGTGTGTTCAGTTGTTCTGCCTGTTTCTGAATTTTTTGGTTTTTTTTGTTTGTTCCTTTAAGATACTTTATCCTTTGAGCTACTTAAGTACAGGGATAAGTCAGACTAATGATATTTTAACTCATTTTTCATTCTGTGGATGCAAAAGTGAATATATTTTTTTTTCTTAATCATGTTTAGATTCTTTTTAAATAGGAGTATTCTATAAATTTCATGCTTTACAGACACACAGCTTTGTGTATCCATCTAAGCTTATTGTTGCCACTCCCACAAAGGCCTCAAAGAAAACTGCTCTACATGTAATAAAGTACTTCTAAGATTTGTTTTGGACTTTTCAAAATTTAATTATTTTAAAACAAAAACTGATGAGATTATAATTAACATTTTTAACATTTAGTAGAAAACACATTTTTTTTAATAAATACCTACATTTTCTCTTGAGAAAATGAACATCATATATGCATGTTACTGGAAACAATGAAATGCAAAAGACAGGGAAGAGAACAGAAGTAATCTAAGATAAAGAACATGACAGTATTATGAGGATGATCTCTGAGTATCAGTGTTGGGAGTTCTTTGTTTGGTTCTGTTGTTGTTATTTCGTTTTATGAAACACCTAAACTTCCATTAACTTCAGGTAAGAAGGCTTTTTTTGCTTTATTTTGGTCTTAAATCAAAATTGGATACTGGTGACCCAAAACCATCCAGAATGCTGGTCATAGTTTCTGCTTAGATTTGGCCATTTGACTTTCTTTATCTTTATTAAAATTTGAACTTAATCAAAACTGATTCCTACTTCCTAAATCTGTTGTTGCTACAAATTTCTGAACAGTCATTCCAACTGGAATTGTAAAGACATAAAAAAAAACATTGAAAAAGTGGAAAATAAAAAGCAAAAGTATCTAACACATGAAGATAGGAAAACACAAATGACCTGAAGAAAAGTAAATTGAAATCACACTAAGCATTAACTTTAGCACAAATATCCATCTGTTTTTTATTAGAATTGCATAGTTATTTTTTTTATTTAGTGAAATATGCACACTTATTGGAAAATCTGTTCTTATACAAAGCGCTTATCCTGAATTTAATTGCAACAATGTAACAAGAATTTTTGTGCATCATAATTGTAATTTGCATTACTATTATCCCTCTGAGGATTTTGAAAACTAAAGTTCATATCCTCTTTTTCTATTAATTATTAAATCGCACAAACAAACTCAATTTCAAATAAACAGCTCTTTGCTTTTAGTCTTCCACATTAAAATGCTTAGTTGCATCTTTTATTGCAAATGAACTTTAAATACAGGGGGTTTTATGAAAATAAATATCCCTGAGATTAATTATTATTGGTAATTGGTTCATTATCTAGAATTATTCCTAAAGTATTTTAAAATGTATAATCCCTATTGAAAAGATTAAAAATATTGCACATATAAGGCTAACCAAGTTTTATTGCATAATTACTGAGCTTCTTCCTCATGAAAGTTCAGTTATTAAAAAACATTGCAATTAAAGAGACAATAATTTGTGCAATACTTCAGAAAGCATATTCAAACCTAAACATCTCTGATTTTTTGGAAGTATTCTGAAGTATGGCTCAGGAAGACTCCCTTATGATTCTAAGTGGCATACACCATGTGAAAAATTTGAAGGTGTCCAACAGATGAAAAAGAGTTGTTTCTTATAGAAATTATCAAGTGAAGTTTGAAGGAGAAAGAATACTTTATCTACCCTGTATTCTTATCTTTGTTAACAAAGGTACTTGTAGAAAAGCACCTATAGTGTATATTTGTTTATATTAATACGTGGTGATCATAGTGTTATACGGTGCCTCATTGAATTTTGTGGTAAGACCATAGCAATAACTTTAAATATTGCAATAGGTTTTGGTAAATGCAAGTTTCTAATGCATGTATATCATTTGTAAAAACAAGATTTCATTGTCCCACCAGTTATTTCTGAGAACAGCTGCTCCAGTATTGATTGTACTGCACAGTGCAGTTCAGTAACTTGATGTTATCAACAGAGGTTCTCAAGGTACTGGTTTTTATTAATGTAAATTGCTTTTGTTCAGCAAGAAAGTTTAAAGTTCCAGCTAATGTTGGAAACTATTTCTTGAAATCATCTAGTCCATGACTTTGCTCAAACAAGGGTTAAATTCAAAGTCATATTGTGTTCTTCAGGGCCTTGTTGTTCCCTCTCCCTCTCATTATATATCTTTTGTAAGTCCCCAGCAGCCTCAGCATATGTATCTCTGTATTGGTTTGGCACGGCCTGGTTTTGGGTAGCAGGGGGGCCACAGCGGTGGCTCCTGTGAGAATCTGCTGGGAGTTTCCCACCATGTCCGGCAGAGCCAATCCCTGATGGCTCTGAAGATGGACATGCTGCTGGCCAGAACTGGGCCAGTGAGAGAGGCTGGAAACGCCTCTGTGATGACATATTTAAGAAGAAAATCAAAACAAAGTAGGAGGTTTTGCTTCTAGTCAGAGAAGAGGAGGAGATGAGAACATGGGGAAAACAACATGGTGACACCAAGGTCAGTGGAGAAGGAGGGGCAGGAGGTGCTCCAGGCGCCAGAGCCGAGGTTCCTCTGCAGACCGTGGTGCAGACCATGGTGAAGCAGCTGTGCCCCTGCAGCCCATGGGCCCACGGGGAATGCAGAGATCCACCC
>VYXC01008884.1:76185-99048 GCA_013397175.1 Platysteira castanea
GAGCCTGGCAGCTGATAGCCCTGGGGCTGTGGTCTCCACCTTGGAGGTGTTAAGCTTGTGCTTTGTGAATGTCCCCAGCCCTGAGCTGTTACTTTATCTTACCTTCATCAGCGAGCAGGTCCAGGGCCTCTCAGAGCCCCATTCAGGGTGCGGTAGTCTTCTCTACAGCTTTTGCAAAACAGTTTCAAAAGTCCTTCATGAAAATTTTTAAGTCATAAACTGTAATATTTCAGTCTCTGACAGAACTGAAGGTTGTGCATGGAAGTCAGGGGTAGGTGGTAGATTTCTTTTTTGATTTCTCATATAACAGGATGGTTGATAAAATGAAAAACTATTCTTTTTAAGGTTTCCCTCATGCAATATCCCTCATGGTATATTTGGCCATCATGTCTATCACTCTCCCTCCTATTAGTGAAAACACATATTCCCCTCTTAGCTAGAAATGGAATCCTGTGTTTTGCTATTCCAAGGATTGTATTTCTAGGGAAAATAAGTAATGATAGATGCCCTGCGGTTGAAATTTCAACCCCTACTTACCCCATTAGTCCCTACTGTGGACTAATGTAGAGAATCATGTCATCACAGAAAAAAAGATGTTTTGCAGCTTTTGCAGATAATTCCCTCAACAGACAGATCCTTCCTGAGGCATACTTAAAGGAATTGTAAAGCTTATTCCCAGCTTTGTAATTGCATAAAATTTCTGAAAATCATTCCTGAAAGTTTGTATCAACTCACTGGATCTTTTGATAAATTTTCACTCTCAATCAATTTGTCTTTCTGAAAGCCAAACCGCTTTTATTGAAGAAGAAAAAATGCAGCAATACTCATTTAATCTTGTAGATGAGATAATTCAGGTCTTCTCATGTGCACAAAGACTGTTTCCAAGATATTCTGAAATTGTTATATCTTGTACTTCCTGCTTGATATGTGATGTGAAATTGTGGCAAAGTTTTGGTAGTGGTGGAGTCACAGGGTTGCTTCTGTGAGCAGCTGATAGAACCTTCTGCCATGTCCAACAGAGCCAATGCCAGATGGCTCCAAGATGGACCTTCTTGGCCAAGCTGAGAAAAACAGGGACAAGTGGTAACACCTCTGGGATAGCACATTTAAGAAGGGAAGTCAGGAAAGTTCCTGTGCAAAGCAATTACAGACAGAAAAAGGAGTGTAACTATGTATGTAAGAAAAACACATGAAGACACCAAGGTTAGTGAAGATGGAGGGGGAAGAGGTGGCCCCCGTGCTGCAGCAGAGATTCCCCTNTGGAGTCACAGGGTTGCTTCTGTGAGCAGCTGATAGAACCTTCTGCCATGTCCAGCAGAGCCAATGCCAGATGGCTCCAAGATGGACCTTCTTGGCCAAGCTGAGAAAAACAGGGACAAGTGGTAACACCTCTGGGATAGCACATTTAAGAAGGGAAGTCAGGAAAGTTCCTGTGCAAAGCAATTACAGACAGAAAAAGGAGTGTAACTATGTATGTAAGAAAAACACATGAAGACACCAAGGTTAGTGAAGATGGAGGGGGAAGAGGTGGCCCCCGTGCTGCAGCAGAGATTCCCCTGTAGCCTGTGGTGAAAACCATCGTGAGGCAGTTGTGCAGATTCTCCTGCAGCCCACGGAGATCCATGGTGAAGCAGACATCAATCTACAGTCCATGGAGCACCCCACACCAGAGCAGGTGGATGACAAAAGGAGGTTGTGACTCCAAGAGAAGCCAGTGCTGGAGCAGGCTCCTGGCAAAACCTGTGAACCTGTGGAGAGATGAGGTCATCACGGAGCAGGTTTGCTGGCAGAACTTGTGCCCTTGTGGGAGACCCACTCTGAAGCAATCTGTTCATGAAGAACTGTGCTCTGGGGAAGGGACCCACATTGGAGCAGTTCATGAAGAACTGCAGCTCATGGGAAGGACTCATGTGGGAGAAGTTCATAGAGGACTGTTTCCCTTGGGAAGAACCACCTTGGAGCAGGGAAAGAGTGTGAGGAGTCCTCCCACTGAGGAGGAAGGAGCAGCAGAAACATATGATGAACTATCTGCAACCCCCATTCCCTGTCCCTTTGCTCCACTGTAAGGGAGGAGACAGAGAATTAAGGAGTAAAGTTAAGTCCAGGATGAAGGCAGGGGTGGAGCAAGATGCTTTAAGATGTGGCTTTATTTCTCCTTATCCTACCCTTGTTTGATTGGCAATAAATTGAACTAATTTCTTCAAGTTCTGTCTGTTTTCCTGTGATGGTAACTGCTGAGGGATCTTCCTGCCCTTATCTCAACCCCAGAGTTGTGTGTTATATTTTCTCTCCCAGTTCAGCTGAAAGGAGGGAGAGATAGAGCAGCTTGGGTAGACTCCTGGCTTCCAGAGAGTCAACCCATCACAGAGATATTTCAGATATTTAATATGAGTTGAACTGCAAGGGGTAATCTATGACTTTGTCAAGAGTGAGCTGTGTGACCAGGTTGAACTTCTACGAATAAATTCTGTATCACACTGCAACAAAATGCACCTAATTTGTATTACAAGCTTACTAGAAACTACATGGCTTTTGCTGTTATTGTAAATGACTTACTAACAGCTTAGTGTTATGAAACCTTAACATTAATAGGGAAGATCTTTAAGCTTTTGAACTGCCACATATCTTGAAAGAGCATTACATATAAGGACAACTTGTTTTCTTTTTAAGAAATGCTGACCAAGGATGTCAACATGAGCAGCTTTTCTGCCTCTTGAGCAGCATTCTTGCCAGTCAAGACTATCAGCTGGTGTGCAACCTACTATTTTCCTTTGTGTTCCTCCAGAGACTCTGTTGTGCTAATCTCTTCAAAACAGTTGCTAACAATCAGAAAATTGCTGTCCTAAGAGCACTGTGTATAGATTAATAAATGTTTTGTGGTTTGCTTGTGTTCTTTTTTTTTTTTTTTAATCCACTTAGTTGTTACCTGTTGTTTTATATGCTAGTTACAGATTGTCTTCAGGTCTTTTTGTTCTCTGCTTGCATGACACCAAATACTGTGGAGACCAGTGGGATGATTTTTGTTTGGCTTGGCTTTTGAAGAGTTTGCATGTGAAAGAAAAAAATAAAGAAACAAACTCTGCAAGCAGGTTTATGGACATATGGACTAGGTCTACCGTATAGAAAGCAGATGACTTAATTACATTCTAGTTTGAGTTCTAATAGTACTGTTAGCTTAGTGAAAATAAAAAGCTTTATTTTGATAAGTTTATGATGAAAAATCATATAACCTTATCTTTTTCTCCTAAAAATGGTGATTTATCTTAAAAATAACTTCTATTCATCAGCATCTGAGTGTCTGTCTTCAATTATTTCATTAGAGTGTCCTGTGTTTAAAATTTTGCTGGAGGGTCTTTGTCTGCTACTTATTAATTATAGACACAGAATGCATATCTCATTACTGTTCTTACCAATAGAAAATATAAATTGCTTGAAGTTCTTTTACTGGATCTGAAATGTTTCCATAGCGTTTACAAGTTGTGTGTTTGATAAATGCATGTAAGTTTTTATTATCTAGTCAGGGGAGAGAAAAGAAGGCACAAACCAGATGATACATGATATGTGAATTGAAAGTTCTTATAAGATGATCATCCTACAAAGTAAGTAGGAAAGAATAGACAAGGTGAATGATGAATAAGGATGATCTACTTAGTCAAAAATAAATAGTACTGCTTATTTGCCTTTATTTACTGATGCCATATTTAAATATAATACTGTATTATTTTCATTTTGGGTGAGAAGACTACACTGCCATTAAATACAGTGGTCCTCTTCTCTGTCCTCCTCTCTTCTCTCCTGCTGTGGGGGTGGAGAGGATACTGTTTAGCAGATAAATTTTCAGCTTGTATTCATGATGTGACTGAACAAAAAAGTACTGAGGACCAAATGATACTGCAAGAACAAATAGTGGAGAAGAATGTGGTCTTGCCCTTTATGAAAACAGGAAAGACTTACTGAATTAAAGTGCATTGGATCTAGATGCCAAAGTTGTGGTAGGAGGTGGCTGCAGGGGTGGCCTCAGTGAGGAGAGATCAAGGCTGCTCACGTTGCATACACCAGGTTCCATCTGGCTCCAATGGACCCATCAGAAGGCATGGCTAAGGCCCCTCAGCCTAGATGGTGGTGCCTCGGTTAAAACATATTTACGAATGGATAAAAACACCATGGAGAGAGATGAGGCTGGAACAAAAAGAGTGAGAAAGAGCAGAAGACAAAAGCCTGAAGAGATGGAGGAGTTCCATGGTGAAAGGGAATTTGCCTGCTGCCTGTGGATAGTCCAGCCAACTCTGGATAAAAGTGTGAGGAGGAAGGAGCAGCAGAGAGGAGATGTTATGAGCTGACCACAACCCCCATTTCCCATCTTTCCCTGAACTGCTCTGGTGGGGAGGAGGTAGAGGATTGGGGATGACAGTGGGAAGTTGAGTCAGGGAATAGGGGGAGGAAAGGTGTTTAACGCTTGTGCTTTTGTTTCTCACTATCTGTATCTTGCTTAATGGGCAATAAACCAATTTTTCCCAGGCTGAGCCTCTTTTGTCCATGATGGTGATCATGGTAAATAATCTCCCTGACTTCATCTCAAGCTACGAGCTTTCTTGTTCCTGTGGTTTTCCTGTTTTCTTCCCTATTCCCTCTGGCTTTTTATATCCTCAAGTAGCTATTCCATGTGAAGAAGCCTTGTTTTCCCAAAAAAGGTTAAATAACTGTCTGCTGATGGGAAGAAGTGAACAAATTAGTTTGTTTTGCTTGCATATGCAGCTTTTGCTTTGCCTATCAGCAAGTCTTTCAACTCAAAAGTTTTCTCACTATTACCCTTCTGATTTTCTCCCCCATCCCACTACTGGGGAGTGGGATGCTGTGTACATCTATTAAACCTGTTCTGGTTTAAACCACAATACCACATTCTGGCAAGTAACTCCCAGCTTCAACCATTTTAACAAAAACGTAGTCTGTAGAAACCGACTTTAACATAGACTCCAAAACAAGAGAAATATCTGGTTGTGTTACTTTAAAAGAAGCTTAGACATCTCTACAAGATAAAATCACTCCTTCCTGTAGGACAAAAGCTGAGATGAAATCTGCTGACTTGCTCCAGCACCAGGGTGCAATTCAGTATGTCAACTCCTCTTCATGAATTATTGGCTCCATGCTCTAGCTGCCTGTTCAAGTGACAACTTAAAGCAATACCATATATTCAGATGCATGTTCTTGCTCACAAGAAAAAAAGAAACAAGCCACAAAAGATGATTTATCTGTCTTTGTTGTCAATTTATACAAAATACAACAAGAAATCCTGTTCTTTGTACTTCGTAAAAAGAACTCATACCAATTCATGAAAAAGGAAAAAGAGATTTTGTACAGTTTTACTATGAAGCAAAACAAAAGAACAAAAGAAAGAAAGAAAAAAATAAGAGCAAACTACAGTCAGAAAAAAACAGGAAGGTTTTTTTTTTCTGATAACCCAAAGGGAGATTAAAGGAAAAAAGTATTTGAAGTCTATTTAAGATGCAATTCTATAGTAGAATTGAAAACCAAAATCTTTGAGTCATAATGGAAGTTCCATTGCATTTTAATTGTGTCTCTGGCTACCCCAAAGTTACAATGCACATATTCAGTATGAGCAGAGCTCATGGCATAATACAATATGATTTCAATTTACATAGATTATGTCTTGTGGTCTTTTTCATTACTCAAGTGCTCTCAGGATGCTGTTGCTGCTACTTGTATTCAGCCATGCTAATAAAATTCCCTATGGTGAAATTTTTGTTACAAAGTATGGTAATTTTCTAAGTGAAAAAAAAGGATCTTATGAAGATATATATTGCTGTTAGTAATGTGACTTTTACTGCAGGTGTCAGAATGACTCAGGTAACTATACAATGAAGCAGGCCCCAAAGGAAAATGTGAAGTATCACTGAATTACTGCTGTCAAAACTAACAGAGGCTTTATATTACAGTGACAGTACGTGCCATTAAAAAAAATGGAAAAAAAGAAATTGTATCAGGCAAAGAAAAAAAGAAAATCAGCTCCAAACAAAAAAACCAAAGCAAAACCACAGTTCCTACACAAGTATTTTCATCTGCTTTCCTGTAAATCTTCTCGTTTTCCTTCTTCTTTCATTTAAATCTCAAGCATTTTATTTCATTCATTTTTCCTGGTTTTGGGTTACTTCTTCTTTCATTAGAAAACTCTGTAGAGGGTAATTACCTCACTCTTTAAAAAAAATATGTATCATTTTAAAGGTGATAAAACATTACAGGTGATATTTTCACACCCACAACCAGCCTTGTTATAATTGTACTTACACTGAAGCTTATTGGATACATATTGATGAGCTCTGGCAGCTGTTGAAAAGCCTCTTCTATATTATGGTAAATTAATAAGAGTTCGCAACTGAAAATTTAGTTGGATGATACAAGCTGAATCACACAAAGGCCTATGAAAGTATTAAAAATTTAAGTTGCCTTCTATCACAAAATCATGAGATATAAAAAAGGATATAAGTAATGAAGAACTTTACCTTTTAAAAGCATAAACTAGTGAAACCACTACAGATAGTGATGTTTTAAGCAGAATTTGTCCTCTCTTTGATCCCTGTTGTAGATGGAAGCTGAGGAGAACCCCTCTTCTAAATGCAAATAGATGTTATCAGGTGTGTTAAGCAGGTGTTGTATATAGAAAGATTTTGCATTTTATGTCCTGCTTGGCAATTGCTTAAGAAAATGTGGTACTGGAGCTGCAGGTCACATCTTATGTGCCCAAAAATCTTGTGTTCTGTGTGTCCTGAGCTGAACTTTGTTTGAAATGGAGTGGGGGGTACCTTCCCAAGTGACCACCAGAAACCCCCAAAGAGGCCTGTGCAGGCACAGTAACAGTGGAAACATAAGGTAACACAAGCTAAATAATTATGCATTAGATAGGTAATAACCATGTACTGGATAGGAGGGTTTATGTGAACCTCAGTGTATGTATTCTTCTGCTTTCTCCTTGGTGTGCTTGATTTGTGGAAAACTCCCACCTTGCGCCCTGTGCAGAATAAACAGCATCTCATTTATAAACCTGACTCTTTGTATTTACAGAATTACTAAAATTCAGCAACAACAGGAAAGCTCAATTGAAAATTAAGATGTCAGGTTGAATACTTCAACATTTTATCCAATTATTTATGAAGAAAAAAACACATTTAGGAGTCTATTGGAAAAATATGGATTTTAATTTTAGAGCTTCACATTTTAAAAACAAAAAAGAAGTCTTCAGATTCTGAGACTTATTAAGAGAAATCCAGGGTATGGGTTTGGGGGTTTGGTTTTCTTAACATGAAAGATCTCAAAGGAAATGAAAATTTCAATAGTTCTTCTCAAGAGGTATGTATTTTGTATGAATATTGTAACTCTCAACTGAATTACACTATGGAGAATTTAATTCAACAACCTGGCAACACTAAGCACTATAGTTTAATTTTGTGTGTATATATGTGTTTGCTCCTAGTTTGCTTTTTTCCTGTTCAAGTATTTCCATGTGCCCTAAGGCAATCCCAACACATGCAAGATGTATCCTTGCTTTCATTATAAAAAATACTGTTCTGCTGAAATGCAAAAAAAAAAAATTTCCTCACATTATTTTAGACACACTACATGAAAAAAAACCAACAGAAACTAAAAGATATAATATTTTATTTTTTTAAAATACAAAGTTACATATCTGCAACCCTCTGCTAGATGGATGTGCCCTTAGACATAAGCGGAATGGTGTTTATTTATCTCTGGCTTTTAAGACATTCTTTGGATGAGTAGCTCAGCCTCAGAAAACTAGCTTGTTAAAGCTTAGGTTAGAAAAGGTCCATTATGCTTACAGAATCCTAGGTATTCAAAGAGAATTCAGCACACTAAGCAGACTTAGGATTTGTGGGCAGAAGTGAAACGAGGCTGCCTCAGAGAAAGGTTCACTCTCGGTAGAAAACATCGAATGAAGAAGGAAAATAATGAAACAGAAGATGGTAATTTGTTAGAAAAGCCGCATACAAGTGATGAGCTCTTAAATTCTCTAAGAATTCAGAGGACCCATAAGAACAGTTACAGCTACAGTACTGCAAAACAGCAGATGTAGATTCTTCACAGTTCTTAGCCCATCACAGTTCTTTTATTAACTTAGGTTTAAAGGTCTAATGGCTTTTCAGGACTTTATGGACCTGTCCAGTCTTGAGTTGATTTCAGCTTAGTTTTAGCTGCAACACCACATTGCCCAACAATCTGATGACTGTCTTCTAACTTCCTTGTAGCTTCAGCTTAGCTTTGTGCAGATGTAGCAAAGAATTGTACCACATATGGTAGGGGTTTAATAAAACTTAATGATCATTGAAGGTAAAATTCTGCATCAGGGAAAAAAAAGTAGTGTTAGCAACAGACTGCCTGGAAACATGAAAAGGAATAGTAGATGCAAAACTGAAAAGAAAAGAAAGTGAACTATCACCACTACTGACACCATACTGCCCTCGACAAAGGACTCTGGATACTGGCAACTCACAGCAGCATAGCGTGGTAGGAAAAATAGCCACTGACCTTTGACTGCAGGTGCTTAGAAAGATGAGTATTGCAATAGAGAACAGGGGAAGATACCAGAATGTCTGTGTGCACAATAATTTTAACTGCATCGTTAGTGGGAATGATTTAACAATTTGACTGAAAAGTGTTAATGTAATTAGATTAATGATATCGGCTTGTCGTATTTTTATTACACTGTTAAAGCATTGCTTAGACTACGAATAAATTCTTGTATCTGCATAAAAGATGTGATCCATATTTGCCGATACGAAAATTCTGAGCGTGACAAAAGTTCATTCAGGTACATATATACAACCCCTTGTTATTTTGTACAGGTTTGTATGTGTCTTGTAAGACTGAATGTGGGTGTAATTGGTCTTTCAGCTCTCTCAGAATTACAGCAGAAACAGATAAAACACTTATCTGAGTGCCGGGAAGGACATACTAGGTAAAAGTATATTTATGCATCTAGTTTAGGAATCTATCTTAGTTCTTTAAAAGTTGCTTCTGATGTACAGAATATGAGCTTTATAGTCATGTTGCACCTCCAGATATGCATCCCAACTCTGTGTACCCTGGTTTCCAAAAGCAAAACTTCTCCCTCTCTGCACACAGTTGGAAAAAAAAAGGGCCTGCTGCATAATATGCATGCAACTGTTATGTTCTTCAGCAGTATCCTACTCTGGGTGATCTGAACAGACTCTGTTCCAGAGCTTTGATGCTGATTTTTGCTCAAGTGGCATCTATTTCTCTGCATCGATTAAAAAGAGAGCATATGCTCCTAACTTAGAAGCAAAACAACATGCCTGGAGATATTTATGCTAAAAATTCTTCTGATTTTCTATTCTGCTGGCAGTAATGTTATGAGAATTGTTAGGTTAACAAAAGAGAAAGGGAAATCCACGGAAAAATGTCTAAATCTATTTAAGGGAAAAGTTGCTTAAAGAAAAGGGATAAAATAACTTGAAAGCAAACTGTGGTAACATTTCTGAATTTCTTGAAAGAATAAGAATTTGTAGAGGTGTTATGGATCAAAGCTTAACAAAAAAAGAGCATGTGGAAAAATGGTGAGAACTTAGAAAAAAAATTCAATTTAATACAGAAAACCAGCCCGTTAATTCAATATAACATGTGCTGACATAGCCAGGTGTAATATATCATACACAGCTTCAAGAAGATACATCCTTTTCCACATTTGCCTAAAACTCTGTGATACTAATTAATGATTAATTAGTGACTCAATAATTAATGATTAATTAGGGATTCAATTATTAAGGAGCTTGAATAAGCAAACCCATATATCACATTAGGTAGTGAGTAGTTTCTACATACATTTGTAAAATGAAAATAGGAAAACACGACACCAGAAGGTGTAGAATAGGAGACTTTGTTGCATTGTTACTTGACGTTTTGAGAACAGCAGTCACATTTTCAGAGATATGCAAAATAAAAAATAATTTAAAATGCATCAAATTTCAGTTCATATTTCTGAGACCTACTCAAAACAAGGATCTATGACTCATAATCATAATTTATTCAGCTCCAGTCATTCAGGTATCTGTGAGTATGTACTTCTTAATCTTAAATCCACTGCCATTAACGTCACCAGTGTAACCCAGTAAAATATGAAGTATTGGTGTTGCTTAGTGAGCACAATATTAAATTATAATGATAAAAGGTGTCATTCACAGATATTGTTGTTTCCTTTTGAAGGCTTAACATAATAAAAATCACAGTACCTTCAAGGAAAAAAGTATGTTTACTGGAATGTTTATGCATATGATGCAGTATTCCATCAGATGTTTCTCCAGTTATTGAACTGAGAACTAGGGCTTGAGAGTTCTCAGTGAAATAACCAATGTCCATTTCTGCACTTCATATACTTTAGTTAGTCATAATTAGTTTTACCAGACACAGAAAAAAAAGGCAGTTGTTTGATTCTGCCCAAAGTCTTCATTCACTAGGAACTATCTCAACCAATTTAATTTCTTTATTCCAGGAGCACTGGATGCCTATACTAAAGACTGTAGGGTTGTGAAGAAATGAAATTAGTGGAAAAGCTTATGCAGCTTTCAGTAGGGACAGATTTTAGCCAGACATAGAGGAGATACAGGAAATTATGTTCCTTTTCTACATTCAGACAGTAAGAGATAGGACTTTTTTTGCCTTGATTTCTTAAATTCCGGTAAATTTAAAGTTGTAGAGCGAGATGTAGAGCGAGATGTGCATAATCAGAACAGCATAGGAAAAGATATTTCAACAGATTGAAGATGTCTTTCATTTTAAATGAAAGCAGTCATTATATCACTTGATATTCTAGAAATAAACAGGGGAAAAAAATTATGACTTTTTTTTAACTGACAGACAGAAATATACAATAGGGATTTTAAACTGTATATAGAGAGTAAACAGAGTAAGGAAAAAGATATCCTAATGTAATTCTTTATTTGCCTCAAGAAGAAATATTCTCTGATAGTAAATAGACTGAATAAATGTATCTAAATATCTGTTAGAGATTTCAAAATTTCATCTTCTCACTGTGCTAATAACTAATCATCTGGAAAACATACTCTTTTTTATTTTCCCTGTTATTAATTATAGGAAGATATTATTGTATTTTTGAGGTGCTTCTAGGGAAGCACTGAAACTGTACACTGGTATAATTTATGAGAAATACAAACTACATAATTAACTGTAACTAAGTATAATTTTTTAGATGCAAGACTTTATGATATTATACTTTTATTCATGCAATGAATGCTGAAGGATGTACTGATTGAAATGCATTTTTCAATATTCAGACATTTCTAAGGGATTTGATTCTAATAATTGCAAACTACTCTGAATGTCATCTTAACTTAGACATTCAGCTGCTAAATCAGAATATCTCTATTTTCTGTAGTTAGCCATAGACTTCAAAGGTATGTGAGCAGATGTTGAAATTAAAGTAGTCATGTAGATTTACCAAGGTTAATGAATTATAGGGTAATTTAGCACATACTGCATTCTCCCTAAATAACAGTGCTGAACCTTATAATTTTCTGTTTGTCCTTGCTTTGACTTGTTTTTACATAATCTGAAATATTCCTAATAGAGTTAGGAGTTGTATTTAAACAAGGACATGCCTTTAAAGATACATTTAATTATCCCCAGTGGTAAGTGCATGTTTTGCTATATACTGAATGAGACCATCAGTCAGTATCTCAGGTACAAATTTTGGAAAACGAATTAGTAATGTTCTACTTTGTCTAAAATCTGGCCTAAATTTAAGGGGGGTAGAGGGTAATAGTGCTGCAATTTTCATAAACCAGTAATTATGTATTACGAGTAATAAAGTTTGGTTGAAACTAGGTTGCATGGCTTCAGGAAAGAGCAATTTTCAGTTAGCAAAGAGGCATCTAGGATAAAATAGGTATTTCAGTATCACTGTGTTGAAATCAGTATTTTACTGTGAGTGTTATAGATTAAAGTTTCATTAGGGTAAGAATGTTTGGTCCTAGGAAATTTATAAAGCAAGACTATGTTTTAATATTAATGCATAATAATGCAAATGTAATTTTCTTAAATCAACTCTTACTGAAAAAAAAGCAACCTTTTTACTTTCTGTATGAAACTATGAAGTGCAACAATCTAAATCCCTGATAAAAATGTTTTATACTAGTTTTCAATGAAAAAGATAGCTATGATGAGAGCTTGCTTGCAATTTAAGTATGTGTGCATTTGAAAAATTAATGTCAATTTTGTTTTCCTGTGAAAAATAAAAAAGCATATCACAATTCACAGATTATATCAACACAGTGTAAAGTATAGCTATTAACAACACCAAATGAGTCAATTACAAAATTACCTTCTGTTGTCATAGATGGTTTCTAGACAGCAAAGTGCTGAAATACGTGTTTTAACAATATTTAAACAAGCAGATAAGTGATACAAAAGATTTTTAGAGAACAGATATCTTTCTACATTTAGCAGAGAAAAGCACCTATCTGTTTCTGGAAAATTTTTTATTGTGATGGAGAAAGTCATAGAAGTGGTGGCTACAGACATACAGAGACATTTTATTGGCAGTTGAACTTTACTTTTTTTTTCCTTCATTCTTCCACCAGAATGTAGAGTATGCATTTTCCTGAGTATAAGACTTCAAAGTCCTAACTTGCAGGTGCATCGGATGCAGGTATCTGGCTGTTGGCACCAGGGGGCTGCAGGTGTGGCCTCTGTGAGAAGAGGCCGGGGCTGCACCGTGTCCGACACCAGCACCCCCAGTGCACCCAGAGCTGGGCCTGCCTGTTGCCCTGGTTTTTGCTAAAGCCTAACCTTGGAGTCAGATTTTTTCACACAGATTCATGTAAATAATAGCCAGGGTTTACTTAACGGTATTTTCTGTTTTTCATTCCTTTTGTGATAAGAGAACTTTGATGAGCACCTTTCTTCTCCAGTGGGATTGAGAAGGAAGTGACATGCTCTCCAATCCCTTGTGGAGTTGGGACGTGTATATGAATGTGAGATTGTAAATAATAAACATTCATTCCCTCCTTTCTGTTGAACCTGGCAGGTGTAAGAGCCTCTTTATTGTATCTTCCCAGACACACCTGCCTGTGCTACCACACTGCGTGTGAGGGGGACCCGGATGGCCTGGGCACCCTGCAGTGTGGGAGACACACAGCACTCCCTCCACCTGGGGGGATCCGGGCATTTATGTGTCCCAAGCCAATTCTGGTTTTCCCACTGTGCTAATCGCTAACTGATCTTCTTGACTTTACCATGAGCTTTTCCAACTTCCTTGCCCACCTCATCCTGCTGGGGTGGGAGACTGAGAGAACAGTTAGATGGACATCTGACCAAAGTCCAAGGTCAACCCACCATAGTTTTCTGGAGCTGACTATTTCTTGCCCCAGCTCACACAACTGAAAGGCAGGTGCAGGAGGTTACTGGTGCTTACCTTCCTGATGTATTTATGGGCAATAAGCTTAGCAACTCTGTATTTGTTAGGCTGAATGCTGCAAACTCTTAGAGAACAAGGAATAGTAAAAATACACTTTGCAAGAGCACAGTCTTTAGACAAAGTCTTCCAATGGAAGAGCAGAAAGTACTCCAACCATAATAAAATTGCATGTAAATAAAAGGAAATGTTAAAAATTCCTTTAAAATGGACGGATATTATAAGTGCATATTATCAATCTGCTCGTCCACTTGCATTTAGTTGAATGTGGACATTTGACTCCTACAAATAAATTTTATTTATGTTAAGAGTCTTTTATTCCCAAGGTAAGTAAAATAATTATTTGCTATGGAAGCATGAATTAAGTTTTTACAACTGATGCTTTCAAAATATTTTGAAATTATTTTACATTTTGCTTCTTTCCTTGATTTATGTAAAATTAGTGGATTTGTAAATTTTTTTTACTTTTCTGAAAGTATCTTTGTATATTTATACGCTCTTAAAAAATATTGTAGCAGTGTCACAGCAATGTTTATGCATGATTGTGGACCCCGTTGGTCTGGACATGGACCCTGGCAGTTACCTGAGGGCCAGTGTCCCAACCCATCCTCAGCCTGTTCCCTGGGAGGCCTGGGGCAGTGGCACAGGTCTTGACCACACAACACTGAAACTGTAGCCCCATGGGGAAACCTCCAGTCCTAGGGAGATGCTGGTCGATTCTGAGCCCTGACCAAAATTTACAGTTTGTTCCGCCAGAAAAAAAAAAAAAAATTACATTCTGCAAAGCAGAGGATCATCAAAGAGCTGTTAACTGATGATCTCACTATATTGTCACAGGGTAGAACAAGTATGAACTCTGAAGCTTTCTAAGATTTAATGATTTGATTTCATCTTAATGTTCTCTTGACATTTAATTTTTTACTATCATTTACACCTTCTTTAATTTTTAATTATCCCTTTATTCTCCCTCTCTTCAAAAATAAACTCAATGTTTTCTCGATGTTCTGCTTTGTGTAGGTCTTTTGCTGTTTTTCCTTAATTTATTTCATTTTAGCTTTTGTCTTTAGTTGTTTGGTAGTTTTAAACACCAGATCAGAATATTGTGTCAAATATAAGGCAAAAGGCACTTCTTCATTTCTTACAGCTACCTATTCAAGAGCATTCCACTGTGAGTCAGAATCAGCAATCATTCTGATAATAGCATGTCTAGACTCAAGTAAAACTCAAATGTGACAGTGAGATACCCACAGGAAAAGTAATCTTGCAGTCCTTAGCTTCTCACCTAAGCTTCCTGCCTTCTTCCTGTAAAACTACTCTGACATGAATCCCAAGATGAATGTCTAGATATAAGTACATATTGTCTTGAATAAGTGAGCAAATAGAAAGTCAGAGAGTGATTTAGTACTTCTTCTTCACGCCGGTACCATGACCTCTGTCATGAAGTTGCTTTAAAGCAAAATTCACAGCTTGATTTTCTCACTGCTCACTTTTCAGTAGGAGCATGCAGTCATAAACAACACTCTTAAAATATTCATCCCAGTTTTCTCTCAATAATAAACGCAAAATTTCATTCAAAAAGCCTGATATAACACAATGTTTACCAGGTCTTAATACTAGAGGGTTAAGAGGAAGGCTAACAGTTAGTTTAGCAACTAAGGGGTTATAGGGATTTTCAGTTCACAAATAAACTAAATAATCTTTAATCAATTAAACTTTAAAAAAAGAAATTATAGCAAAAAAAGGAAAGCATAGTCATCCTTAAAAGAAATGCAGCAATAGAACCCCCTTCATAAATATTCGGACAAAGATTGTCTTAGGTAGATCTTACAAATTTGAATAATACAATATGTGCTTTCAATTCAAATATCAGTTTACATATAAATGTGTAGACATAATTTGCTAAAGATTTAATGTGCATATTGTAAATGCCCATAAGAAAAAAAAAAAAAAAGAAGCCAAAGAACCATTCTACAGCATACAAAACATTTAACAAAGGGGGCAGAAAAGTAGTCCTATCAGGAGAGTGTACTGAGAAATTTTTCAGAAAGAAGTTCAACATGCAGTTAAGAATTGCTGCATCTAGCACCCTAGTGTAAGTTACTATCAATGTGTAGTAGATCTTCATTATATATAACATAATAATGAATATATTGTCCTATAAAGGAAATCCACAGAGTAAATAAAATTGACTCTTAAACTGTAATATAAATGCATTACTACTTCCTTAAATATTTTATGGAATAAGTATGTCTTTCAGCTTTTGTTTAAATGAGACTTTACTAAACTAGATCACATAACTTTTCAAGCTGTTTTATTTTAATAAGGAAAATAAGAGAAAAAAATGAAACATGTTAAAATAAATCTACCTAATATTGCAGAAAATCCAGAACCTTATTTTCTATTTCTGACTATTTGATTTTGTTACGTTAATTTTGAACTTCTGCATCTGTGTTGATTTAAGTAATGTCAACTTGTACATCCTTGTGTGTGCTTAAATCCACTATATGGCATGTTACTAATATGTTTACTGAAATATTTCACAAAAAGAGCTCCTGATCCTTTTATACATACTGATGTTGACTACTAAGGCTAGGATTTTTCTAGAATCATTGGGGAAAAAAGGCTCCCAATACAGAATTTTATGTTATGGCCTAAAAGGATTTTTATAACTGGCCTGGGAGTATTAACAGTGGTAAGCACAGCTTCTTTCTCTGGACAACTTGAGTTTTAAATGTCTTAAAAATAGGTTTTCTGCTTGAGCAACTTGAGTGAGAAAGTTTGGGTGTCCAGAGAGTACAGCAATTGGTGGTAGTAGGTGCCTGCTGAGAGTACTTTTGTCTATCCAGAAGTTCTAGACACTCAGTAGGGAAATTTACTGTTCTTGCAAGAGTAATGTGCAGACCCAGAGCAGGAGATGGAAAACCACAAGCACATGCAGTGAGAGGATGAATATATAGAGTAGATGCCTCTGTCTCAATGAATTCAGAACAAGAGTCAGTCTCCTAAGGTCTAAGATCCTCAGATCCTAAGATAAGTGGCAACTTCTGCCCATTAAATAGTAATTCTTACTTATTGTACTATTTCAGGCAGAAGAGACTTGTCTCTAAGCTTCACCTTAGAGCGAGGTTGCATGTAAACTAATTTTTTAGCAAAGTTCTTTAATCAGAAAGATCTAGGCAATGTTGTGGTAGAGCTGGTTTCTCTCCTTCAAACATCACTTCAGAGTATCTGTAAAGAAGTTTGACTTAGCAAATTTAAGTGAAAAGCATTTTCACTTTTTATTATAACATTGAAATTTGAAATATTTTCCACATATTCATAATTAGAGTCTGTGTATATTAATTTTACATATCTAGAGATAAAAGGCAGAGAGACCAAAATATTTCTAATTCAACTAATCTAGCTAAACTTTCCAAAAAATGCTGAAAATGGTACGGGTATCAGAAGTTTTAAACATGGGAATAAGATGCAGCTAATTCTGAAACGTATAATAATATAAAAAGGAGTCACTCCACTGGAAAAGGGTAGTCTGAACTCATAGCCTAAAAGCAGAAGTTGATCTCTGCTGCTAGCTTGACAGGAAAAAGGCAACAACTATTGTGCTTGATAAACTGCCTGATCTAAAGAAAACCTGTGTAAAAGGTTTGGTAACAAACAGAGTTTTTGACCTCTGATGCTCATATCAATCACAAAAACATTGCAAAAAGAACCAATACAACTATTGGAGCATTATTACTGACTTTTCTCAAAGTATTTTACTTGCGTAAAAATGCTAACTGGAACACAGATATCCTCTTTTACAAAGCAGGTGGCTAATGTGCTTTTCCCCACTCTTTATCTGCATATTTCATTATTCCTAAATGTAATATGTGATTTACCATATGGTATATTAAAGTCAATTACTCTGTCCATTCAATTTCTCACAATTTAAAAAGAACTTACATGTAAAAAGAAAGGTCTGTTGCACCTATGAAGTAGAAATATGCCAACGAATTTTAACATTTCACTGTTTTGAATCAAAAAGTAATCATACTAATATAACTACGGGAACATTTTTGTGTTCAGTAGGCCGGTAAGATAGCACCATTCATAGTAAAAGGCCACAACCTTTTTTGCCAACTCTATCTTATATGTCTTTTAAATGCTACAATGAAAGCGATCTCTAATTTTCCAAAGAGTGTGTATATACTCAGTAGCAAAAATCAAAGTGGATGAAACATAAAGGCCAGAAAATTTGAAAGGATCTGGCCTGAAAAAATTTCATAGTTACTTCACTAAAAGAAAAATTAGTATGGGTGTAGGACTTGAGGAATCCAAGGGCTCTGTTAATGTACACAACTTCTCCATAATATTCAGTCTTATTATTTCCTTTCAAATCAGTTCCTTTAGTCAATCAGTCTTTTGAGGAGGAAAGCAGATTACTGTCTCATAATATGTCTTGTTAAATGGAACAGGGAGAGAAACTGGGGAATCTATGAAAGTCTAATCTCCCTTACTTAAAATGATATCGTCCTCATGGCACATATAGCACATATCATCCTCATAGTAACTCTTCAGTTGTAAAGTTAGAAGCAAAAGAGCAAAAGACAGGATTAATGAAATTTATGCATGAGGAGTCCCACTGTATGGGCTTTTCACAGAGTAAGAGAATAAACAAAGAAAGAATTGCAAAAAATGCTAAAGGAAAATTTGAGTCTTACTCGACCCTCTGGGAAAGATAAATCAGTGGAATTGATTACAAGCAATCCATAATTAAGGTCAGTACTTTATGTTCCATGAAGTTTTTTAGTGAACTGAATTTCAATTGCAAAATTACTAAATAACTGCAATGTCTAAGTGCTTTTGAGTGTCTAAAGAACTTAAATTAGTTTATTTTGTAATTTTAAAAATGTCTTAATTTTTGTTTAACTAGACATTTTTGAGCAATTCTAATGGACCTTTGGGAAGCTGTTATTTAGAAATTGCTTATTATTAATTGCTAAAATATAAAAACTAAATTAAATGAAAATCATATAGGTTTTACTTTTTTCTTTAATTCACATAATAGATATAATCCTTGTTAAAGAAAATATTGGCACATCCATGTAATTTCAGAGACCAGTAATAATGCCTGAGTTTGATTGCTTGCTGCATTGCTAGAACATATTATTAGGGTTTTGTCTTGGGTTGGTTTTTGGTTGTTTGGGGGTTTTTTTGCTTTTGTTTTTTTGGTTTGGTGTTGGTTTTTTAGGTTTTTTTTTGGGGGGGGGTGTCTTTGTTTTCTTTTAATACAACTCTTTAGTCTTTAGTTTATTAGAAGGTATTTAAGAAAATATTTTGTTGTTCAAGAGGTATAATGATATTTAGATGTTCTGTAGACTTTTTTGAAAGAGATCTATAGCATATTAACTTCCTGCAATGGATTTTAGTGTGTGTTCAATCTTGACAGAGGTAGAAAACAGACCAAAAGACATTTGTCCAAAACAGTATACCATGAAGAAAGGTAGAAAAGGTAAACTTTAAACTCTTCAAAGTAATACAGGAGGAAAAGAAAACCTGTAAAACATATTGGTCAATCATAGAATCTTTTCTAAAAGTACATTTTTTCATTATGAAAAGAAAATCAAATACATTATAACTATCAGTTGTCAAGTGTTTGATATGCTACTAGAATTACTACCTGATTTCAACAGAAACCTGGAACCCCGTGAATAATAGTAATCTTGTACTAGAGAGACTGAGCTCCCACAATAATTTTTATTTCACTGCACGTTTTCTTTCAACAGTTATTTATACAGAACATTTCTTTATGTGAAATCAGTCTCTTGTCACTCATTACCTATAATTAAATGTTGGCCATGCGGGACACAGTTGAGATGATTGATACTGGATCAGTAATTGGACCTGCTACTAGAGATTTGGAAAAGAACCCAAACTTACAGCATTTCTAGTGCTCTGTTGCTGACACCTTCAGACTGTCACATTGAATTTAATTGGAACTGGAGAATATACAATGTGTTCTGAATGAAATCTTTTATACCTACTTTCTGTGTAAGCAGAACACCAAGATTTTTTCATCAGTCAAAATAAGCTCCCTACTGAGTCCAAATGAGAACAGTAAATGCATTTTTCTTTAGGAAAAAAAACAACATCAGTTTTGCTCTTCAGAATGGGTGTAAGGTTAGCCAGGCCTATAGGCTGGCAGGACCATAGATGAGTCCATCTTATTTGACTTATTTAGCCATCCATCTTATTTGACAGTTCCATTATTTTCTAAGTAAGCCTCTGTTTATGTCCTTATAAGTTTACCCCCAAAATGATCATACATTTCGATAAACAAAATTACAAATATTAAAAGAAAAAAAATCACAATACAAAATTCTAAAAAGATCCCATTAAAAAATATTATCTTAATGCTGAAATTTTGTTAAGATTATGAAAGAAAAAAAAAAGTATTATTTCTGATGTTAAGTAATCTGGTCTATTGTCTCTGGACATTTCCCACTGATACCAGGGAAGCACTCCAGATCGCTTTCATTAGGGCACACAGACTGTCTTCTCACAGTGTTCCTTCCCCAGTATGATGTAGGACATCCCATCTCCTCTGACTGCAAAAGTTAGGCTCAGTTATAATCAGGAAAATTAGGATTCCTGTCATGTTATGCTGTTTTGATCAGGCAGCTCAACAGGTAATGCACAGGTCACATAATTTGATAGCTCTTGTATACTTTTCCTACTAATTATGTTAACTCAGACTTAACTCCTCTGTTAGTTCAAGTCTGTTCTCTAAGCATAAGAACTTTGTAATGGAATAAAAAAAATACACTGTTTATGAGTAATTAAGTTGTAAAATGGTTTCCATATTGTATTAAAGATAGTATTTAATGTGAACTTGCATTTCCTACTTATACTGAGACTGAGCCTTATCTATGGAACCAGAAAAGATTTTACCATCATGTAAAGCTGGTTACTACGAGCCCAAGGATATGTACAATTTCACAAGTTAAGGAAATGCACAGTGATTAAGTTCTGCTGGTTTACAGATGATTTACCTGTTTAAGAGTTAACAGTTTAATAGAGAAACAGATGCATGTAAGATAGACATAAAAAAAATTTGACACCTTAAAATATGTGTTTGAATTCCCCATCTTCTGTGACTACAGAACACTTATATAGTTGAGATAGTAAGTGTCCTGTGCTGGCTGGGTGGTAGAATGGCATGTTAAATATGTTTTGGCAGGTCTGACACTCCTGACAGAACAGGAGGGTGATATTATTAGAAGTCTGTATAATGGAATTAACTTTTAATTGTGCTGTAGAAACATTTCTTTTCTTAAGCTTCCCAGCTTTGACAAAGGTTTAAGAAGAAAAGTCCCTTCTTCTAGATAGAGTAATTAACTCAAATGGTATCTCTGAAAATGTAAACATTTTATTTGCAGTTTATTTGGCTTCTACTTTCAGTAAAGAAGCTTGTTATTAAACTGAATATTTAAAATTCTAATTTTTGTTAAAATAATCAGCAGTTGGAATTTGTCATCAGCAAAACAAAAGTTGTTAAGATAACAGTTGAATTCTAAGATAAAATCTGCTTGGAATTTAAAATAAAGAGAGGAGAGGTCAAAAGTGACAGCCTTTACTCTGAGGATAATCTGGGGGCAAAATTTTCAATTTTAGTTTGAATAAACTGTGTGTTTCTGACAAAACCCTTATTTTTCCCCTCTGGCTATGCCTGAGTTCAGCCCACAGTATGATCCTGGAGTACATTAATCAGATTCATTTCAGATAAAACAAAAGCAGAAGGCTTGCTGGGAGGTGGTCTTCAGGGAACTCCAACCACAAATGGACCTTCAGCTCCCAAAATCTGAAGTCATCATCCCTGAAATGTGTGTAGTGGCAGTGTAACTTCCTCTGCAGTGACTGCTTTACATTCCATATCCATTCCTCTTCACTGAGCTATCTCTAGATGTAGACAGCATGCGTGAATAATTTTTAGCACAGCTATAGGTCTCTTCTCTTGTGCTCATTATACTTGAAACGTGCCATGATTAATTCTTATTCATTGTAAATTTATGTTTTAGATTAGAAGTTGTGCATTAGTATGCAAGTGTTGGATTCAAGAACATAATATATTAAAACACAATGTTTTAACACTATTAGCTTAATAGCTTTGAAGCTACATGAATTTATGGGAGGAGTATCTAAGCAAAACTTAATGCAAAACATTATCCCAAAAAATTTTGGATCACCTTGAAATGAGAGAAGTCTGAGTGCTCTTTTCTATTTTTTGGGTTTTTTTTCATTTGTGTATCAATACTTTTAATTTTAATTACTATATCACCTTCTTACTGTATCACCCCTCTGTCATAATTAGAAGGAATATATTTGTAAGAGGTGTGGCTTGATTTTCAAACCAGAATGTTCTAAAATGTTTATACAAAACTTTATTCCTAAGGATCACAAAAGTTTAAGGTCTAACAGCCTCTGATCTCTTAGAAGCTCTTCATGTACTTGTTTTGTTTGTTTGTTTTTAATTAGGAGTGAATGATATTCACAACTAAGCAAGAAGATAAGAAAATATTTTCATGATCTTTCTGAAGGAGAAACTTGACTACAAAAGAGGAAACCAAGTTTACAAGGTCATTCAGTAGGTTAGTGCAATTACTGTGTTCTTACACATGCACAGTTTCCCAACACTCTCCTTTCTTCATTTTGCATTCACTTTTCTCTCAAGGTTTCAGTTTAACACTACAGTCCTTGCAGATGAAGAAATGTAGGGATATGTGGTTTAGCCTATTCTAACAGCAAAACAATTAATTCTGAGCAGTCTGAAAGTACACATAAGCGTCACTAATTCATTAAAAATTTAAATTAAAGATTTTAAGTCCAGCTTTCTGGAAATACAGGTGGTAGTATCAAGACCGAAGTCCTAGATTCCCAGAGGTTCTGGGAATAAGTAAACAGTTTTAAAGATTTGACTAGGAGCATGTCAGCCTAGTTCACAACAATTCAGAACAGAAGTAGTTCAGATAATACTGTTCCATATCAATAGAATAGATACTCTGCTGTTGCACTGCACATTCTTTTCTTAGTTCTGTTTGCTGTGATTTTTGTTAAAATATTTCATATGTATATGATCTGCTTTACTTTTAGAAGACAATTGGGATATATGAGCAATATACTATGGGTATAACGCAGATGCTGTGCTGGATTCTGCACCCAGGATGGGGCAACTCTGGATGTACACACTGGGGAATGAGATGTGGAAAAACAGTGCTGAGGAAAAGGACGTGAGGGTCCTCGTCAACAGATAGTGGAATATGAGTCAGCAGTGCCCTGGCAGCCAGGAGGGCCACCTGTGTCCTGGGGGGCATCAGGCACAGCATCGCCAACTGGGCAAGGGAGGGGAT